>JAXCGZ010000571.1:32500-50000 GCA_037179515.1 Halocaridina rubra | reverse complement strand
GTAGAAAAGGGAGTTCGTGACGTTAAACCGAATCCATCCATCCATTTATTTTAAGTTATATTATTTTCTTTATATGTCAGCCATGTTTATGCATCACCCACTTAGTCTTTTTTTTGACTCATGACTTTTGTTTTTCCTTTAATTTTTTCCTCCTATATTTTTCTTAATTTATTATTATTTTATATCTTGTTGTCTGTAGATTTTTCCCCCTGATTTTGTTTATCATATTTATTTCTTTACAGTGTTTACTATATTTTTTTCCCTAATGAATTTCATATATTTTTTTTTAATTTCGAAGGTTTGTATTGAGATATTCCTCTTTCCAACTTTTATTCATTCTTTCATATTTCTCTATTTTTATTCGTTAATTTCTTTTTCTTCCAATCTCATTTTGTTTTACGCAGTTCTCTTTCAATATATTTCTTCATTTTTTTTTCTTATGAGAGTATTATTCACATTTCTTTTTGTATTTTTATTATTTTATTTTTTTTTCTCATGTCCCTTTTTCTTCAAGTTCTCTTTCTTCATTTTCTCCTCCAGACATAATTTCGGTCTTGCGTTTTTTCGTATTATTTATTCCTCTTTAAGCAAATATTTATATCTTTTTCTTGAGATTTTTTTAATAGACAGTTTTGTCTCATTATTACATCCATCAACAACTTGTTCCTTGACATTTCGTTTCCTAAAATTATTTTATTTTAAAGAAATTTTATTAAAGAAAAAATCTATAAACGTTTTCTTCTATTTTCTAAAGACTTTTTACTTTGCACACACACCATACATTATGAAGTTTTTAACACCATCTTCTTACTTCGTTACAGACGTACAGTTAAATGTACCCAGGAAATTTGTACTAAGGTCTCAAGAATATTGTGCCTGTACTTTACATATTACTATAAAAACAGGTAAAATACAAATACATTTCTAATCATACATATTTCTAATTACATAGAATACAGAAAAAACGACGAAACTACATTTTTTAATTTTTTTTTTAAGTACCTTCCTATATCAAGGTATAAATAATATCAAACTTTTCAACAACAAAAAATATATAAATAAACTTCAGTTAATATTTGTAATGATGAATATCAAGAGTTATGTCAAAAGAAAGTCTCTCGTTGGCTTATAATACAATGACAGATGAAAAACGAAGCGAATTAAAAAACAAACAAACTTATTTTGGTATTCTAATTCTATTTCGAATTTGATACTCCCAGGTTTGAGTAACATATACACTTGTTATTGATATATAACTTTCTTAAAGGTATGTTTTGCTCGGTGCTATTATCGCTCAGCGATGATCGTTCATGGCTCAAAGATGATCGTCAAACGATTGTCTAGAGCACTCATTCTTTGTTTTTGAATGGGGCTGTTTTGCTTGGAGCGACTGCCGCGGCAGTCGCTGGAAGCAAAACAGCCCCATTCCAAAACAAAGAATGAGTGCTCTACAATCGTTTGACGATCATCTTTAAGCCATAAACGATCATCGCTGAGCGATAATCGCACCGAGCAAAACGTGGCTATTGAAACATATATCATCCAACTTATATATGTGTGTTTGTGTGTGTGTGTGTATATATATATATATATATATATATATATATATATATATATATATATATATATATATATATATATATATATATATATATATATATATAAATATAGATATATATATATATATATATATATATATATATATATATATATATATATATATATATATATATATATATATATAATATATATATATATATATATATATATATATATATATATATATATATATATATATATATATATATATATATATATATATATAAACCATTTTCCCCCTTAAAAGGGAAATGACCAAGACACCTCATGGGAGAAAAATACTAACCAGGGAGATTACCAGTCCCCCTGCTCCACCTTATTTAGTCGCCTCAAGGGGAATAACAGGATCTCCCAAAACACATCAACAACTTAAGACGTGAGACTGAGAAACGATGGAAAAAATGTACCATCAGTGATGAAATGAAGAGCAAATTTGCACCTTATTTCACACATACCGAAGTTCTAAAACTCTATCGTTAGTATGACGAAAACAAAACTGTTTTGTTTCCTCTGAAAACAAATCACCGTTCGCCAAAACTGAACCGAAAAAGGGATATTTAGATAACATTCATGGATTTAGAAGAACGTGCTAGTAATCCTGACATGCTTTTCTGGAGAAGCTGCTGCTCGCATTTGCTAGAAGAACGGAATAGAGGAGAGAAAGAAGTTACCGATAGTTGAAAGAGAACTTGAGACTTAGCTTGGGAATCCACCAATAGGAAGGTCTTTTTGATAGACTGCATAACAGTCTTTGTGTCCATCGAACACGAGTAGCTGCAATACCAGGAATGTAAGGAACAGGAAAGGAAGAAAAAATCTGAATGTCAGAATCACGTGAGCCATGAGGGTAGAATGGGGGTTTAAACCACTTGCATTGAAGAGACGGATGGCCGCCAATAACTGGCAGAGCTACACTTCGTGTCAGTGAAGCTCACCCTCCAATTTTTTGGCCTCTGCTAAGAAACCACCACATCGGATAGCACCACAGAGGACAGCACCGCAGAGGATAGCACCACAGAGGACAGCACCGCAGAGGACAGCACTGCAGAGGACAGCATCGCAGAGAACACCACCACCGAGGACAGCACCACAGAGGACAGCACCACAGAGGACAGCACTGCAGAGGATAACACCACAGAGGACAGCACTGCAGAGGACAGCATCACAGAGAACAGCACCACTGAGGACAGCACCGCAGAGGATAGCACCACAGAGGACAGAACCACAGAGGTCATCCTAAGAATTCGATTGTTGAAGGCTCTGAACCTCTCTGGTGGTGAGATCTCAACATATTTTTTTTTTTTTTTTGTAAAGACAAAAGAAATGGAAACCACAAAATTACCATCACTGTAGTAAAAAATAACGTGGGTTACAGATATAACTTATTTTTGGTAAATCACTCATATATATATATATATATATATATATATATATATATATATATATATATATATATATATATATATATATATATATATATATATATATATATATATATATATATATATATATATATATATATATATAGAGAGAGCACCACAGAGGACAGCATATATATATATAGGTATCCGATACTATATCTTGCACGGAGTAAATTATTGTCTTTTTGGGACATTGGGCCAACCAACTTGCAAAAATACTATTGGAATAAGTCATTGAAAAGCAGCAAATAGAATACACAAGGGTACCTAATTTTTTTTTTTAATTATAAGGTGTACATATATAGAGAGCACAAATCCTCTTCCAACAACGATTCCTTACCTAAGATTTTGTATTTTTTTTTTAATATTTGTGGAGTATAAATACATAACAGCAAATTCCCCTTCCAAGAACGATTCTATATCTAAAAGTTTGTAAATTATTTTCTTTTAGAACAAAAATGAACCAGTCTACCATCACTGTAAGAACATGTAAGAATGACTTCATATTTATAGTAATGAAACATTTAGATAATGTATCACAAATCTCTTCCATAAATACACCTTATTTTGGACTTAGTACATTTACTGGTAGCTCATCAGCACTGTAAGACCCATGCAAGACTGAGGAAGTAATAAGTTTCCTGATATATTCGCAATTTTTTCATGTATTGCTGATACCTCATCTGTCAGGCTGTAGATAATTGTCTTTCTGATACCAGGGATCAACCAATCTTACATTTTTAATCCTGGTTGTGCCATCACTGTAGGTGATGTAGAGAACTAAATCATCATGTCGAAACTGATCATAAATACTCCCCAGCAAATGACGTGGATTAAGCACAATATTGTCAATATGTATTAGAAGATCTTCCATTATGTCCAGTCTCAAGTAATACCTCAGGTACACGTATACTTTTTCTATGGTGTACAGACGTGGGAAGATCCTGTAGAGTCTCAGGCGGGTGATGGGTTCCTTGCTCATGCCTTCCATGACGACAGGAACTAAGCCTGGATTCAGTGTTGTCAGTCTCCGGCTCTCGGCTTGTCTGACCTTAAAGGGGAGGATCTCCATGTAAAAACTGGAGTACAGCTTCAAGCAGTGTATGTGAGATTCCTTTAGTTTCTTTCGTTTTCGTATGTGTTCCACATTGTCGAAAGAAAGGTTCTGATGGCAGTTTTTCTGGTCTTTAGGGGGCGTTGTGAGAAGTCTTAACTGAAATAGATGCAAATGAAATAGATACTTAAGGTATAATTACTTAAGAGTTGTTATTGTTCAATAATAGATAAAGCATGCTATTTCTCTTTTAATTCATTGACCTTAAGGCTTACTTGTAGCATTTAAAGTATAAAATCTGAATGATAACGAATTTGAGACCAAATCCTATTGAGTTTTTAAATTAATGAAAAGCTTAGAGCTTCTTTTTACATATTAAGTTTGAAATTAGCTTCATCTATGTCAGGATGCTGAAACTAATAATTGTTAGGTTTGGTGCTGCTGAAATCTACGCCTCTGGGTGGGATCCAGGTGATATATCCAATTATCTACAGAAATCAAGACCTCCTGGGTGGTACCGAGATGTTATATCCAATTAGCTACTGAAATCAAGACCTCCTGGTTGGGATCCAGGTGTTATATCTAATAACTACTGAAATCAAGACCTCCTGGGTGGAATCCAGGTGCTATGTTCAATTAGCTACTGAAGTGAAGACCTCCTGGGTGGTACCCCAAGTGTTATATCCAATTAGCTACTGAAATCAAGACCTCCTGGGTGGGATCCAGGTGTTATATTAAATTAGCTACTGAAATCAAAGCCTCCTGGGTGGTACCCAAGTGTTATATCCAGTAAGCTAATGAAATATTGTGTTCTCATGATTGACTTTATGAGTTCTGTTTGTCACTTTGAACTCCCTTTAAAGAAAGGATGGGATCAAGCGAAAATGGCGATTCCCAGTACATTAAATAAACCCGTAAATTGTTAGCTTAGGTTAAGTTAGGTTAGACTAGGTTAGGTTAATGCCTAACCTAACTTAGTCTAGCAATTTACGGAGTTATTTAATGTACTGGGAGTCGTTTTCTCTACTTGATCCGAAAGGATATGCAAATTGAACCTGAAATATAGCTTTGAGCTCATGCCTCTAAGGAATCTGCCAGAGTTATTATTGTTGTACAATCTTCAGTAGACTTTGGCACACACCTCACCTCATATGCATCCCTTATTTGAATAATTCTTTGATTGTAAAAGAATGGCACTGCAGATGATTGTAAAAGAATGGCACTGCAGGTGCGTGTCCGTCCAGGTTATAACAATGTGTAAGAAAGTTGTTGGAAAAAAAAAACTTCAGTTTTCATGTAAAATAGATGTCAGTCGTTTCAGTGATCTGCATTCTGATTTACAGAAAAAAATTGCCATTAAGTAAGGATTGGTGACCCCGGAATATTAAATAAACCTTAAATTGTTGGTTAATATAGTTTAGTTAGATTAGGTTAGGTTAGGCAGTAACTTAACCTAACCAAACCGAAGTTAACTAACCGAACCTAACCTAAAACATTAAATAGCCCCATTTAATGTTTTGGGGGTCGCTAATATTTACCTGGTCCAGAAGTTATCATGTCAGGCAAACTTGTGTAGACTTTTTATATATTATCAAAATTACTTTTAAAGGAAATTTGCGTTTGAAGTAAAGATGTATTTAGGAAATTGAATTTGAAACTAATTTTGTTTTTTAGCAAAATAGATTAATAAAAAAAATAGATGTTTAGGGAAATATCCTGGAGACTTTCATATGTTAAGACTTTTTGATAGGAAAATACCTGCAATTAAATTTTTTTTTTTATAGGAAAATGCCTGGAATTTAATTCTTTTTTGATAAGGAGAAATTTAAAATATATTATAACAATTAGAATGGAGGTAGGACAATTATACCACAGAACAATTGTCTCTAGGATATTTGCCCCTGGGACAACTGCCCCAAGGATAATTGCCCATAACTTAACCTGTTTTAAACTAACCTAATATTTTCCTGTTTTTATTTTTTATTATATATATTTAATTTTTTATATTACCTATGGGGAAATTGTCCCCTTTTGTATTAAGAATTTGGTCTATTGCCCGAAGGGCAATTGTCCTGAGGGACAATGGACCGTACCCCATTAGAGTACATGAGGGAGTTAATGGCGGAGTAATGATTTGACGAATTTGATCTTTAGTAAGGGTGAACCCTGCCGTTCCGAAGCTCTCTTAATAAATAAATAAAATAATCTGATATACCTTCTCTTGAAAGTTCTATTACTTTGAGTATTTTTTCTAGAATATATATATATATATATATTATATATATATATATATATATATATATATATATATATATATGTGTGTGTGTGTGTGTGTGTGTGATTACCTAATTGTGATTACCTAATTGTGTTTACGGGAAAGAGTCCAAAGCTCGTATCTTCCTGTCTCCTGATCGCTTCCATTTTATACTTAGTGATACTTATCATACCTGTCCTTAAAACTATGGATTGAGATAGCATTAATTACCTCCTCGCTTAGCCAATTCCAATTATCAACTACTCTTACACTGAAAAAGTATTTCCTTACATCCTGCAAAGAAGTTTTCTTACGAAGCTTCAAACTATGACCTCTAGTTCTAGAGCCAGCCATATCAAAATATCGATCCCTATCCACTCTATCATAACCATGAAGGAATTTAAAGACTGTCACCATATCCCCCCTCACTCTTCTAGCTTCCAGTGATGGTAAGTGTAATTCCCTCAGCCTCTCATCATACCTGAGATTGCGTATTTCTGGCACCAGTTTCGTGGCATGTCTTTGAACTTTTTCAAGCTTAGCTATGTGCTTTTTCAAGTGCGGATTCCAAAAGGGGGCTGCATATTCGAGTTTTGGCCTCACATAGGTTACATAAATATTTCTGAACATTTCCTTGTCCATGTGCCTGAAGGCTACCCTTACATTTGATAAGAATGCATATGCTGCCCTTACTATGCCATTTATATGTATTTCTGGAGACAAATCTGCCAGTATGTTTACTCCTAGATCTCTCTCATTTTCTGTCTCTTGAAGTTGTACTCCAGCCACCGAGTAGTCAAGCTTGGGCCTTCTTGCACTTGTACCCATTCTCATTACCTTACATTTTGAAGTATTGAATTTCATTAGCCACTTTTCTGACCACTCATGCAGATTATTTAGATCCTCCTGAAGTTCTCTACCATTGTTCTCGGTTTTTACTTTCTTCACAATCTTTGCATCATCTGCAAACATATTCATGAATGAATTTACAGACTCTGGTAGGTCATTTACATATACAAGGAACAAAAGTGGCCCTAAAACTGAACCCTGTGGAACTCCACTACTAACTCTTCTCCATTCAGACACTGAGTGTCTTACTCTAACCCTCTGTTCCCTTCCTTCTAAGTAAGTTTTTATCCATTCCAAAACATTTCCACCTATTCTAGCCATTGATTGCAGCTTCCTAATAAGTCTCCCATGTGGAACAGTGTCAAACGCTTTCTGGAAGTCTAGGAATATGCAATCTGCCCAGCCCTCTCTTTCCTGTAAGATTTGGCTTACCTCATCATAAAATTCTAATAAGTTTGTTACTGTTGATCTACCTTCTCTGAAGCCATGTTGCCTCACTGACAAAAAGTTGAAGGATTCCAAGTGAAGAGAGATATGTTTCATTAGTAGTTTCTCCATAACTTTGCAAACTATGCTGGTCAAGGAAACTGGTCTATGGTTCAGAGCCGTATCCCTCCTTCCCTTTTTGAAGATAGGTATCACATTTGCTTGTTTCCAGCATCTTGGAATCTTCCTCGACTCCAGTGACTCCTTAAATATGATACATAGTGCCACTGATATTGTGTTTGCGCATTTTTTAAGCACATGAGGGGATATGTCATCAGGACCTGTAGCTTTATGAACATCTAAATCCATCAGCGCTTTGCATACCTCTGTGGCTGTAAGGTTGATGTTCTCTAATACCGGCCCTTGAGCTTCTATCACTGCAATCTGAGGGGGTGGGGTATATTCTACTGTAAACACTGACTGAAACTCCTTGTTCAATTCTTTGCAGATCTCTTCATCCGTCTCAGTGATGCTTCCATCCGCTCTCTTTAGCCTTAAAACCTGTTCTTTTACCTTCAGTTTTCCTCTGATAAAGCTGTGGAAAAGCTTGGGATTTTCTTTAGCCTTCCTGGTGATGTCCCTCTCATAGTCTCTCTCTGCCTCTCTCCTTTTACTTAGGTAGTCATTTCTTGCTCTATTGTAGGTTTGCCAGGCATTTATGTTTTTTCTCCTCCTATACCTTTTCCAGCATTTGTCTCTCCACTCCTTAGCTCTTTTACACCCATTATCGAACCATTTCTCTCTGGCATGAATTACACGTACTTTGGTGACAGGTATGCAGCAATCTACTATCTTACCATATTTCTCACAAAAGATGTCATACATTTCTTGTACAGATTTGTTGTAAAATAAGGTTCCCCAGTCAATAACTGCAAAAAGCTCATTCATTTTGATGTAATCTCCTTCCGGATAGTTCCTCCTCATGTCCTCAGTGCCTCTACTCTCAGGAAGAATATCTTCAATGATATACTCCATCAACAACACACAGTGGTCACTCTTTCCGATTGGTGGTTCATACTCAATTTTTTCAATATCCAACACATTATCTGTGAACACTAGATCAAATAGTGATGGCTCATCCCCACCCCTGGCCCTTGTTGGTTCCATTACATGTTGGTGTAGGAAATTCCCTTGTACGCAATCTAGGAATCTTGCCCCGAATGAGTCCTCACCACTGTGTGGGTCAAGATTTATCCAATCTATCTCTTTATGATTAAAGTCTCCCATAATCAAAATCCTACATTTTTTTTCCCGTGCCATGCTAACAATTGAGTTTATGACTTCAATAGTACCTATATGACTTTCCTCATAAACTTCAAGCCTATTTTGGTTCCTTGGTGGGTTGTATACAACAGTTATTATAATGCTCTCTGACCCAGTATTTATGCGAGCAACAAGAAGTTCCTCGAACTCACTTTCTATAGCCAAGTTTATTTCTTCAACTTGAATCCTTTCGCTTATGAGCAGTGCTATCCCTCCACCAGTCCTCTCAGATCTTTCAACCCTTAGTATTCTGAAGCCCTTAGGAAAAACTGTGACACTGTTTATGTCCTCACTCAACTTAGTCTCTGTAATTGCTACTATATCTGCCTTACTGTTGTGAATCCTATCTTTTAATTCTACTGCCTTACCAGCTAATCCATCAGCATTTGTGTATAACAATCTTAATGAGGCCCCATCCCCTGATCTTCTGTCATTATCTTCTTTATCTCCCCTTTGTCTGGAAGAACTATGTAATGAAAATTTTTCTTCTCTTCTTCATTTCTTTCATCATTTAACCTTCTTGCCTCTTGCAACAAGTTTTTGATCTTTCCCATCTCTTCCTGTGTTCTGTATTGTCTAATGAACACTTCTTTGAATTCTTGAAGGTCTTTTAGACTTTTTTTTCTCAACAATATTTCCCTACATGTTTCCCCTCTCTCAAAGGTTACTTTTGTTGGTCTCGGCTTTCCTTCCCTCGAATTTTTACCTAGTTGGTGTATATTTACAATATCCTCAGGACCACAGACTACTCCAAGCTTTCTTATCAGGTCTACAACCCTAGCTTTATTTTCTTCAAGTCTCCCCTGCCATGTTGGCTCCTGGGATTCGCTTATGCCTGAGATTACCACTGTCTTCTCCTTATCAAGTGCCTGTCTGATGAGTGGGTTTGCCCTTTCCATCACAACGTCTTTCATTTTTTCGATTACTGTCTCTTTATAGTCAACTGTTTGTATGTTTTCCAGTGCCACCACCTTTACAGCCTCTTTTACTGCCACATTCCCCTTTAGTGCATCAGCAAAGAAAGTTTTCATGGCATCATTTTCCATATTCAGCTCCTGGAACTCTTTTCTGAACTGTTCAATGTTTTCCTTAATCTGGACATTCCAAACAGCAATCTCGTCTCTCTCAGAAGAGAGCAGTGAACTAACATCTAATTCCTTTAGGTTGTCATTCAGCTGTTTGTTTTTATCTTCTTGTTTAGAAATTCTAGATTCTAGTTGACTCTTTTCCCCTTCCAGCTTCTTTATTCTTTTTTCTAGTTCCTTTCTCTCCTGCCCTTGTGCTTTATTTGCTTCTTCCAAAGATCTTATTTGCTCTCTGAGAGTTTCATTCTCTTTCATTTCTCCATCCATATTCCGAATTTTATCATCAAGGCTTATAATCATTGCCTCTAAATTCTTGATTTTCTGTTTAAGTCTCCTAATGGCTACCCCTCCTACCGACCCATGGATGGGAGAGGTTTGGGACAGAGATGGCGTCATTTTTTATGTTCTCCCTCTCACAGAATATAGAAAGAAGACGAGAAAGAGGAAAAAAAAAGAGAAAAACTTTTAATTAAGCTTCACACAGAATTTTTATATCTCCATATAAGTGCTATTTAGTGACTCAGTTTATCTCTTTTCTGGTAACACACATCTTAACTTAAAAACTTGACCATGGTAATTTAAGGATAAAAAGAAAAAGAAAAACAAAAGTCAAACCTGAAGGAAAATTCGAATTTGTGTCTGAGGTGGCACCCACCTGTTTCTGCTATATATTCTTCCTAACTGATAAACTCACTTGTGTGTGTGTGTGTGATTACCTAATTGTGATTACCTAATTGTGTTTACGGGAAAGAGCCCAAAGCTCGTATCTTCCCGTCTCCTGATTGACACCATTAGTTTTTTTTTAATTTTCTGTAAATAGTCATGTAGTTTGATTGCTTATTTTCGTTTCAGGATATTTGAACAATTTGATAGCATTTAAGCCTATGCTATTATTATTATTATTATTATTATTATTATTATTATTATTATTATTATTATTTATTATTATTATTATTATTATTAATTATTCAGTTTACTGAAATTATTAGGCATCATAGCTGCAGCAGCTTACTATGTACTGATAAGATTTCTGTTAGACGAGAGAGAGAGAGAGAGAGAGAGAGAGAGAGAGAGAGAGAGAGGAGAGAGAGAGAGAGAGAGAGAGAGAGAGAGAGAGAGAGAGAGAGAGATAGGTTTATCTACTCAAACTATCTTAATCCCTGCTAACCAGTTTGCATCTAACAAACAAGCTTTAAATATGAATAAATAGACTAGCAAGAATGAACACAGAAACAAAGACAACTAGACATCAAATCATGTTCAATAATAAACACTCCTTAGCAACCCGTAGAAACAAACAAATATTAGTATTGACAATATAAATTAAGGTAATGTTTGTAAGAAGAACATCAAAAGCTACAAGACAATACATCTATCAATATACGCTGAGCAAATAAATATAAATAAGTTCTTAAACCAAGCATATTTGCTAATAAATTTAAAAAAAGTTTAAAAGCAAAGAAAAAAGAAGTAGAATAATGTAAGCAATAATAAACAATACATCTTAAAACCTAGTACAAACAAGTCAAATGTTAAAACCCAGAAGCATATTAAACATTCACAGCCCTAGACTATAAAAAGCAATTCAAAATAATGAAAATAAAAACAAATTTCAAGACAACCCTAACTAAACAAAGACCTGTTTTTCATTTAATTATAAGGTACTGTACATAGAAAGCTAAAGCCAAAGGATATTCTAAGCAAAAGCAATCATGAAATTTAGCTGATAATCTCAGCGGTTTCATCAGGTGGTGACAGGAGCTCCTTATACCTTTAGGGAAAACGTGACGTCACAGCATAAACAAAACTAATCTCTGAATCTAAATCCACTTCGTTTTAGGCTTAAGCACTCAAGGACTCTTGGGAAGAACTTCTCTCTGAGTTTCTAGCCATATATTAGTAATTATTATTTCCTATCTTCATTCCAAGGCCCGATTTCTTAACAGTGTAAACCTAGGATACCATATTGTTAGTTAGCTAGACACACACAAATGGATTTCATAAAACCATCTGACGAGGTTCTGTGTATGGCTGGGATCCCGTACTTAAACAGTGTAAACCTAAGATACCATATTGTTAGTTACATAGACACACAAATGGATTTCATAAACGCATCTGACGCGGTTCTGTGTATGGCTAGGATCTCGTACTTGATCCTAGCCATACACATAACCGCGTCCGATGCGTTTATGAAATCCATTTGTGTGTCTAGCTAACTAACAATATGGTATCCTAGGTTTACACTGTTTAAGAAATCGGGCCATATCTGGGGTCATCTTTTCAAGTTTACATTGGTAACTTGTGGTTTGTCATCTTTTAGCCCCTATGTCATCAGCAGTTTTATTTAACGACATTAACAGTGATATGGAAAGGTATTGGTAGAACCAACTGCACTAATAGAACGGGCAAGGGCTCTGATAATTACCCTTTAGGACAATTGCTCCTAACCTATCCTATAATAATATAATTTGATCTAACCTAACTTAACCTAAGCAATGACTTAGTATATTTATTATTATGCATTTCACCTTGATATTATCAAGGGGCAATTTTCCGCCTTTGTATTAAGAGTTAGGGGTTCTTGTCCAAGGGGCAATGAACCACAAAGGTTATTGCGCCATTGCGCTTCTTTCCTTCTACGTCTAGACTCTGGAATTCTCTTCCCACTGTTATGACTTTCTTCCTTGACAAAAATACTCACCTGTCGTCATCTCAGGTCCTAATCATGCCCTATTTCTAGGTCTTCATTTCTCCGACTATTCTTGCAGCCTGTCTTCTCCTTATTTATCATTCTCTTATTTCTGCCTTCTCCTTAAGTAACACCGGGACGGGCAAAGAAAAATTACCCTCATCGGGCCCGGACACCAAAAAACCACGAGGAGAAAAAACAGTAGCTTAACCTAATCTAACCTAACCTAGATTCCTCAGGGTAAACGCAGAATTTTAGATCAGTTGAATATTATACTCTCTCATCCGAACTTTAAGGATAATGAGCATCTGTTTTCACTATTTATATAATAATAATAATAATAATAATAATAATAATAATAATAATAATAATAATAATAATAATAATAATAATAATAATAATAATAATAATAATAACAATAATAATAATAATCCATATGCATGAGCCATTTTTCCCCTTATAAGGGGAGTGGCTGAGTCAAGGCAAAAATCTCTGACTCTTTAGGAAAAGAAAATACAGAGAAGGGGGTTCCCAGTCCCTTCGCTCAGCCCCATTTAGTCGACTCTTACGATACGCAGAGGACCACGGAAGTATTCTAATCCCCTCTCCGGATTCGGTTTTACGTCACGAACTTCCTTTTCTACTAAGGGCTAGGACCCCTCCTCAGGGGGTAATACTACTACTACTACTACTACTAATAATAATAATAATAATGATAATGATAATGATAATAATAATAATAATAATAATAATAATAATAATAATAATAATAATAATAATAATAATAATAATAATAATAATAATAATAATAATAATAATAATAATAATAATAATAATAAATGCACTGTAGATACCATTCACTTAATAATAATGATAAACTACATCATTAACAATATATTAATAGTGACTCACCATAATAGAGAAGCTGCTAGCCGCGCCTATAGAGAGAGGAAACGCTCACTGTATACCTTACACCACACTAACTGTATACACTGAGACAAACTTTGTATTATATGTGGGTCATGTACTGTAACTTATATTATCAGTAGTAGTTAAGCTAGTTCGATGATTCAGGTCTTTTGTTTAGTTGTTTGTTGACGATAGTTAACTGGCTAGTTCAGGTTGGTGACGTTGTAAGCTAACTATATTCATAGTTCAAGTATGGATGGAAGATTAGAAGAAGAAGAATATTAAATAGGTTCTATGGAAAGTTTTTTTATGATGTGAGGGAAGAGGAGGATGAAATGGGTTTATGGATACATTTCATGTCATTTAGAAGAAATGTATTAAAAATGGATAATGGAAGATGGTAAATAAAAAAAAAATGGTTTAATAGGTTTCATGTTTTATTTATCGAAGATGAAAAAGAATATGAATAATAAGAGGATAATGACATATTTATGAAAACATTTCATGAAATGAATAAGAAGATCAAGATGATATAGAATAAGTAGAAAAAAAAGATATAAGATTTTATGGTAGCCTTTCTTGTAAAGATGAAAAGAAGAAAAAACAAAACAAAAAGAAGTTGGTGTGTTTCATGTAATCACTTCTTGTAATGAAGACAGCAGAAGCAAATTCCAGACGACATTTCTTGCCATGAAGAAAAAGAGAGGGATGAGAAGACAATATTTTAAAAGAAAATTTCTTGTGATGAATATGAAAGAGATATAGAGAAAAGTCATTGTGATGAAGACCAAAATAGGTGTAAGGCAAAGTTTCTTATCAAGAAAAACAATCAGCTGTTTAAAGGAACAATTTTTGTCAGAGACAATCAAGTCCAACTCTATTCTCAAAGGGGCCATGATAATAATTGATTTAGGACTAATACACTCTGGGGTTGTCTGTCTAATGAAAAGATAGCAGCCCAGTGGTATTATCCTGTTAATGAGTAAAGCCAAATATATTTACATAAATTATAAAGTTTAAATAGAACAAAAAAAGTGTATTCACTTCCTGATACGATCTAAGTCATGTCCCCAAAAGGTGTGTAAGATCATAATTATGGTCGTCTTTTCATGTTCAGTTCGTGTTTAAACCAGTTGGCGAGTTGCCAGTCAATGTTTACCTGGGGAACTTTTCGACCTCTATAAAAATGGAGAGGCGTGACTTTCGAATGTCAGTTCGAACCAGACCGCTGTTGGTAGCGGATAATTCTAGATTCCAGGCCTCATTTTGGAGCTCCGTCGTGGATCCCGGAAAGCAATACATACACAAAAGCTTCGCCAATTTTGTACCTGCTTATAATGAAACTTATTAATCTCCTTTTCGTTCTGGCTCTTATCTCCCCAACGGCCTGGGGAAGAATTTTCCAAGAGAACTTCTCACAGGCCGTACGTGACATGAACAACCCACAACTTGTCGAATTCAATGTTTTATGCGCCGTTCAACAAGGACCTTGTGACGAGAGGGCTCTGAAACTGAGAAAGTACATACCGATTGTCGTTTTACATCAGCCCTGTCCAGAATGCACCCGAATGGATCTCTTTATGCTGCGGATACTTATCAACAACATGAAGCGACGTTTCCCAAAATGCTGGAGTATCATTGACAGAGCATTGAAAAACCAACCTGTGCAAGATGCAAAGGGTTGCTCTTACTAAATTCTTCAAATGTAAGAGAATGGATAATTTTGCTTCACTGCGGATATTTTTCAATAATGTGAAGTGGGGCTTTCCAGCATGCTGGAGTATACTTGAATGAGCATTGAGAAACCCACACTGTTCTAGATGCTAGAGGTTGCTCTTAACTCAAGTCTCCAAATGTTGTGGTTTATCTCATTGTTGTTAATATTATGCTCTTTATAACTGCTTAAAGCACTTTCATTTTAATTTTCCATTTAGGTTATAATTTGTAACTTTTATATTTTAAGGTTTTATATCCTGATTTTTTCCACCAATAAAAACATATTTTGTAATTATTATTTTTTTTTAACATAACTGGATCCCTCAATTATTATTAGGAGATTGATATATACATGTGTGTGTATTTAAATATATTGCCTAGTTGTGCTCATAACTCCCCGTCTCCTCTTCGGTTTCACTTTTTACTCACAAATACCTTTCATAACTATCTTAAAAACTATTAATGGATATTACATTTACTGATTCCTCACTTACGAATTCCAGTTATAAATTACTTTTACATTTAAACAGTTCCTTACATCCTAATAAGAATGTTTTCTTTCGAAACTTCAAACTGTGACCTCTAGTTCTAAAGCCACTCCTATCAAAATATCATTCCTTATATACGCATTCAGTGCCATGAAGGAGTTTAAATACCGTCACCATATCTCCCTCTCATCCTTCTAGCTTCTAGGGATGGTAAGTCTAATCCCCTCAGCCTTTTCCCATTATTAAGGTAATGAAACTCTTGTCACCAACTTCGTAGCATGTCTTTGAACTTTGTATTAATTATTTACATACTTTTTCAAATACGGATTCTCGAAAAGTGTTGTATATTCAAGTTGTGGACTGGCATATTTTGTCGAAACCAGATTTTGTTAATGTCCCTTCATGCAGTATCCCAACAATCTGTTAAGTGTAATGATCGAAACTGCTGAGTTGACAAGCTTAGTGAGCTACTACGCGAGGGACATAGCAAACTCGGGCCTCATTATTTGCAAGTGGCTCTGGTGAAGAAAAGGCATACGTGCCACTTCGGGATGTCGAACACAGAACTCTGGGTGGATAGGATACCAAAGGTTTCTGTATATTATGGAGATACTGTAATGTAGTGGCTTCTATTGTAGTATTTTGTATTTACTGGTGGTTAAAATGTAGTTAAAATAATTACGTAATCATGTTTATCAATATTTAAACACCTTTAAGCATATTCAAGATGGCGGCTGATCATGCTTTATTTTTTTCAGCAAATTTATAGTCTATTTATCGCATTTTCAGTGTGAAATGATTAATTCTTGTAACAAAGACTTGAATTACCAGGAGTCACAGTCACAAACATCACTTATATCAGTGCTTGTAAAATGTTTGTAAATACTTGTAACTGTCACTTAAGTGTTTATAATTACACGGGAAATTTCCTCTTGTTTAAAAAGCAATTACTTTGTGGTTCCTTTGATAAAGCTCTTGTCTCTCACCCAGGAAGTATCGCAATGCCAGATTTTTATTTTTACAGCTTTTCATTATCCATTTGGTAATAATTAAAAAAAAGAGTTCTGACTTCTCTCCTGTGCTAGCCTCTTCCAACTCAGCTGGCTCGTTGAGTATATGCCATTAAATGTATGTGGATAGTAGTGATACAGAATCCTCGTGAAATTCGGCATCAATTTAGATTAAAATAAAAATACAGGTTTCGGGAAACACTCTGAAAACAAAGACTTTTATTCGTGTTTCTTTCACATCATAAAACCAAATAAATAAAAAAAAAAGATTATTTTTATGCCGAAATATATACAGAATTACGAAAATATAATAGTGTTATTTTTACTAGTATTATCTTCTGTTCTTTTATAGCAAACTATTATTGATTAATGTCATAATTAGTGCTAATAGAGAATTATTTTAATATTTAGTAAAGAACATGGTAAAATAAATACTACCATGAGGTATACACTTAAAAATTATCTTAAAATATATGTACCAATACCACAAAAATGTATTACATGGAAAATTTTGGATGACGTTGATGGTGTTAATAATAAATAATAATAATAAATAATAATAATAATAATAATAATAATAATAATAATAATAATAATGGATGATGAGTGGAGTTTTTTGAAGAAAAAATTATCTAATCACTGGAATACTAGGCCACGCCTATGATCTTGTTACCACT
>JAXCGZ010000571.1:22500-27500 GCA_037179515.1 Halocaridina rubra | reverse complement strand
TCCCGCACATGATGAGGGTAATGCGGTCTTTGTGAGCTTTAAATCCCAGGGCTTTAGCTTCTTCCTTGAAGAGAAAAGTGCAAGATGGCATTCTCTTCCAAAATAACCCAGTCTCATCCATGTTGAACACTTACTCAGGAGCATATTCCCCTTTGGTGATAATTTTCGTGAAGTCGTTGTTCATGTAATCTTCAGCTGCAGCTGTATCTGCAGAGGCAGCTTCACCATAAACCAAAACGCTCTTTAGGCCATAGCGTTTTTGAAATTTGGCGAACCATCCCTTGCTTTCAACGAACGATTGTTTCCTCGGTGGAGAATCGCTGGAGGGTCCTGGTTGTGGGTCGTCGATATCTCCTTCTGTCTCCTCCTCTCCACGGTCGCCACTGTCGTTGTTGGGTTCATTTGCAGCGAATGTATCGTACAGCTTCTTCACCATTGTTTGTATGATACTGGTGTCTATGCTAATGTTCTTCTTTCTACAATCAGCAATCCACAGGGCCAAAGCAGATTCCATCTACACTATTATCTTATTGCAGGGTGTTACTACCCTCTTCGCTGTTTTACTAAATGAAATAATCGCTGTTTTCCTGATATTTGCCTCGTCCTTTTTGATGTAACGAACAGTAGATTCGTTGAGGCCAAATTAGTGGCTGACATTCGCAAACCTTCTTTCTTTTTTCAGCATATCTAACAGTTTTACCTTATCTGTTATGGTTAACATCTTCCTTTGTCACTTAGGCCCACTACCAGAAGATGAAGGATGCTTGGGAGGCATTGCAAAGGTTGAAATACATGAGTAAAATAAATCACAGGCAATGTTTTAATAAGCACAACGCGAACAGCGCACATGTGAGTTAGACTGAATGAGTGAGGTGAGATAATGAAAGATGGTGGGAAAACCAAGCTTCAATCAAAAAGCCAACAGACCCCATGATGCAGAACATACAGAAAAACAATTTTGTGATTCGTCGTGTCCCACCCATTAGCCAATAGCATTCCATGAACTATCTCATGTAGGTGCGAGCTTTTGCATTTTCCAAGATGCCAATCCAGTGTACGCTATCATACAGTATTCCACATGGTGCAATACTTTGAGTTATATGTTTAAATTTATGTTTCTTACTATTTTTTACTGTATTATTGCTCTTAGGCCAGGAAATCCTTTTTTAATCAATAAAATAATGAAAATTTCAATATGTACTAGCTCACGTAGGTGCGACCCTTTTCGTTTTCCGAAACGCTGGTACCGGTATCGTATTTTACATGGTGCAATACTGTGAGTATTTCTTTTTTACTCTTTTTTTACTGTTTTATTATTCTTAGGCTAAGAAATGATTTTTTTATCTAGAAGAATGGAAATACTGTAAATTTTAATATATGCTAGCTCATGTATGTGCGACCCTTAGCGTTTTCCGAAACGCCGATACCGGTGATTACCTAATTGTGATTACCTAATTGTGTTTACGGGAAAGAGCCCAAAGCTTGTATCTTCCCGTCTCCTGATCGGTTCCATTTTATACTTAGTGATACTTATCATACCTGTCCTTAAAACTATGGATTGAGATAGCATTAACTACCTCTTCGCTTAGCCAATTCCAATTATCAACTACTCTTACACTGAAAAAGTATTTCCTTACATCCTGCAAACAAGTTTTCTTACGAAGCTTCAAACTATGACCTCTAGTTCTAGAGCCAGCCATATCAAAATATCGATCCCTATCCACTCTATCATAACCATGAAGGAATTTAATGACTGTCACCATATCCCCCCTCACTCTTCTAGCTTCGAGTGATGGTAAGTCTAATTCCCGCAGCCTCTCATCATAACTGAGATTGTGTATTTCTGGCACCAGTTTCGTGGCATGTCTTTGAACTTTTTCAAGCTTAGCTATGTGCTTTTTCAAGTGCGGATTCCAAAAGGGGGCTGCATATTCGAGTTTTGGCCTCACATAGGTTACATAAATATTTCTGAACATTTCCTTGTCCATGTGCCTGAAGGCTACCCTTACATTTGATAAGAATGCATATGCTGCCCTTACTATGCCACTTATATGTATTTCTGGAGACAAATCTGCCAGTATGATTACTCCTAGATCTCTCTCATTTTCTGTCTCTTGAAGTTGTACTCCAGCCACCGAGTAGTCAAGCTTGGGCCTTCTTGCACTTGTACCCATTCTCATTACCTTACATTTTGAAGTATTGAATTTCATTAGCCACTTTTCTGACCACTCATGCAGATTATTTAGATCCTCCTGAAGTTCTCTACCATTGTTCTCGTTTTTTACTTTCTTCACAATCTTTGCATCATCTGCAAACATATTCATGAATGAATTTACAGACTCTGGTAGGTCATTTACATATACAAGGAACAAAAGTGGCCCTAAAACTGAACCCTGTGGAACTCCACTACTAACTCTTCTCCATTCAGACACTGAGTGTCTTACTCTAACCCTCTGTTCCCTTCCTTCTAAGTAAGTTTTTATCCATTCCAAAACATTTCCACCTATTCTAGCCATTGATTGCAGCTTCCTAATAAGTCTCCCATGTGGAACAGTGTCAAACGCTTTCTGGAAGTCTAGGAATATGCAATCTGCCCAGCCCTCTCTTTCCTGTAAGATTTGGCTTACCTCATCATAAAATTCTAATAAGTTTGTTACTGTTGATCTACCTTCTCTGAAGCCATGTTGCCTCACTGACAAAAAGTTGAAGGATTCCAAGTGAAGAGAGATATGTTTCCTTAGTAGTTTCTCCATAAGTTTGCAAACTATGCTGGTCAAGGAAACTGGTCTATAGTTCAGAGCCATATCCCCCCTTCCCTTTTTGAAGATAGGTATCACATTTGCTTGTTTCCAGCATCTTGGAATCTTCCTCGACTCCAGTGACTCCTTAAATATGATACTTAGTGCCACTGATATTGTGTTTGCGCATTTTTTAAGCACATGAGGGGATATGTCATCAGGACCTGTAGCTTTATGAACATCTAAATCCATCAGCGCTTTGCATACCTCTGTGGCTGTAAGGTTGATGTTCTCTAATACCGGCCCTTGAGCTTCTATCACTGCAATCTGAGGGGGTGGGGTATTTTCTACTGTAAATACTGACTGAAACTCCTTGTTCAATTCTTTGCAGATCTCTTCATCCGTCTCAGTGATGCTTCCATCCGCTCTCTTTAGCCTTAAAACCTGTTCTTTTACCTTCAGTTTTCCTCTGATAAAGCTGTGGAAAAGCTTGGGATTTTCTTTAGCCTTCCTAGCCTGCTGGCTAGTACAGTGGTAACGCACTGGCTTCGCATTCACGAGGTCGAAAGATCGGTCCCCGTCCAAGACCGAGAGTTTAAGCTGTTTACTGGCAGGAACTGCTATGGCTGGGTACCACAGTGGGGGTTGGGGCTTACCCCGGCTGATGAATACCCATTGTATTGTAATGGAAATAAAGGTTTATTATTATTATTATTATTATTATTATTATTATTATTATTATTATTATTATTATTATTATTATTATTAGTGATGTCCCTCTCATAGTCTCTCTCTGCCTCTCTCCTTTTACTTAGGTAGTCATTTCTTGCCCTTTTGTAGGTTTGCCAAGCATTTATGTTTTTTCTCCTCCTATACCTTTTCCAGCATTTGTCTCTCCACTCCTTAGCTCTTTTACACCCATTATCGAACCATTTCTCTCTGGCATGAATTACACCTACTTTGGTGACAGGTATGCAGCAATCTACTATCGTCCCATATTTCTCACAAAAGATGTCATACATTTCTTGTACAGATTTGTTGTAAAATAAGGTTCTCCAGTCAATAACTGCAGAATTACATGTTTAAAACTATAGTTTTTTTTTTTACTATTTCTTACTGTTTTATTATTCCTAGGCTGGGAAATACATTTTTTTATCAATAAAATAATGAATTTTTTTTTTCAATAAAATAATGAAAATACTGAAAATTTTTAGTTTTTAGTATTTTAATATTCTCGCATATACCCAGAAAAAAAAGAAACTCCAGAAAAACCCGCGATGCACTGAATTCGCGATAGGGGAGCCGCGATATAGCAAGGGGTTACTGTATTGAGAATAGGTAGAAGTGCAAGAAAGCCCAAGTTTGGGTACTCAATAGCAGGTTGCAGAATTTCAAGAGACCGAGAATGAGAGAGATCGAGGGGTAAACATATTGGCAGACGTATATCTGGAAATGCATGTTAATGGCATATGATATGTATCATTGAGTATAAAAATGGAACCGATCAGGATACGGGGACTTGCGAGCATAGGGCTCTATCCCGTAAGCACAATAAGGTAATTATATACACACACACACACACACACACACACACACACATATATATATATATATATATATATATATATATATATATATATATATATATATATATATATATATATATATGCATGAATCATTTTTTACCCCGACCGGGACTTGAACCTAGGACTTATAATTACTAAGTCAAGGCGCTACCAACCTCGGTTGGGGAATCTGTAATATGAACATAGTGGCATTCAGAAAGAATGGTTCATTCCTAAGGATAGTAGATATAACTATAAGGTCTGATTCCTTTTAGCTTCTGTGGTGTAGTTGGTAGTGCGTTGACTTAGTAATTATAAGTCCTAGGTTCAAGTCCCGGTCGGGGTAAAAAATTATTCATGTTTTCACATATGTAATGTGCTTATTTGGTAATTGTTGGGCCCGAATGAGATTGGAAGTTGAATTAAATGCGAAAATGAAGCCACGAGCGAGGTTGGGGATTCTGTAATATGAACATAGTGGCATTCAGATAGAATGCGTTCATTCCTAAGCATAGCAGATATAAGCTATAAGGTCTGATTCCTTTTGACATTCTGTGGCGTAGTTGGTAGCGCCTTGACTTAGTAATTATAAGTCCTAGGTTCAAGTCCCGGATGGGGTAAAAAATGATTTATGTTTTCAAATATGTAATGTGCTTATTTGGTTATTGTTGGGCCCGAATGAGATTGGGAGTTGAAT
>JAXCGZ010000571.1:12500-17500 GCA_037179515.1 Halocaridina rubra | reverse complement strand
GAAAGGGCAAATCCACTGATTAAACAGGCACTTGATAAAGAGACGACAGTGGCAATCTCAGGCATAAGCGAATCCCAGGAGCCAACATGGCAGGAGAGACTTGAAGAAAATAAAGCTAGGGTTGTAGACCTGATAAGAAAGCTTGGAGTAGTTTGTGGTCCCGAGGATATTGTAAACATTCACCAACTAGGCAAATATTCGAGGGAGGGAAAGCAGAGACCAACTAAAGTAACCTTTGAGAGAGGGGAAACATGTAGGGAAATATTGATGAGGAAAAAAAGAAAAGACCTTCAAGAATTCAAAGAAGTGTTCGTTAGACGATACAGAACACAGAAAGAGATGGGAAAGATAAAAAAACTTGTTATAAGAGGCTAGAAGGTTAAATGAGGAAAGCAATGAAGAAAAGAAAAATTTTCATTTCAGAGTTCTTCCAGACAAAGGGGAGAAAAAGAAGATAATGACAGAAGATCAGGGGATGGGGCCTCGTTAAGATTGTTATACACAAATGCTGATGGATTAGCTAGTAAGGCAGTAGATTAAAAGATAGGATTCACAACAGTAAGGCAGTTATAGTAGCAGTTACAGAGACTAAGTTGAATGAGGACATAAACAATGGCACAGTTTTTTCTAAGGGCTTCAGAATATTAAGAGTTGAAATAACTGAGAAGACTGGTGGATGGATAGCATTGCTCATAAGTGAAAGGATTCAGGTTGAGGAAATAAACTTGATTATAGAAAGTGAGTTCAAGGAATTTCTTGTTGCTCATATAAATACGGGATCAAAGAGCATTATAATTACTGTTGTATATAACCCACCAAGGAACCAACATAGGCTAGAAGCTTATGAGGATAGTTGTGTAGGTACTATTAAAGTCATAAACTCAGTCGTTAAGATAGCATGGGAGAGAATATGTAGGATTTTGATTATGGGAGATTTTAATCATAAAGAAATAGATTGGATTAATCTTAACCCCCACAGTTGTGAGGACTCATTCAGGGCAAAATTCCTAGATTGCATTCAAGAGAATTTCCTACACCAACATTTACTGGAACCAACAAGGGCCAGGGGTGGGGATGAGCCATCACTACTTGACCTAGTATTCACAGATAACGTGTTGGATATTGAAAATATTGAGTATAAACCACCAATTGGAAAGAGTGACCACTGTGTGTTGTTGATGGAGTACATCATTGAAGATGTTCTGCCTGAGAGTAGAGGCACTGAGGACATGAGGAGGAACTATCCGAAAGAAGATTACATCAAAATGAATGAATTTTTTGCAGTTATTGACTGGAGGACCTTATTTTCCAACAAATCGGTACACGAAATGTACGATATCTTTTGTGAGAAATATGGGAAGATAGTAGATTGCTGCATACCTGTCACCAAATTACGTGTAATTCATGCCAGAGAGAAATGGTTCGATAATGAGTGTAAAAGAGCTAAGGATTAGAGAGACAAATGCTGGAAAAGGTATAGGAGGAGAAAAAACATAAATGCCTGCAAACCCACAAAAGAGCAAGAAATGATTACCTAAGTAAAAGAAGAGAGGCAGAGAAAGACTATGAAAGGGACATCACCAGTAAGGCTAAAGAAAATCCGAAGCTTTCCACGGCTTTATCAAAGGAATATTGACGGTAAAAGAACATGTTTTAAGGCTTAACAGAGCAGATGGAGGCATTACTGAGACGGATGAAGAGATCTGCAAAGAATTAAACAAGGAGTTTCAGTTAGGATTTTTAGTAGAAAATACCCCACCCCCTCAGATTGCAGAGATATAAGCTCATGGGCCGGTATTAGAGAACATCAACTTTTCAGCCACAGAGGTATGCAAAGCGCTGATGGAGTTAGATGTCAATAAAGCTACAGGTCCTGATGATATATGCCCTTATGTACTTAAAAAATGAGCAAACTCAATATCAGTGGCACTAAGTATCATATTTAAAAGTCACTGGAGTCAGGTGAGATCCCAAGATGCTGGAAACAAGTGAACGTGATACCCATCTTCAAAAAGGGAAGGAGAGATACGGCTTTAAACTATAGACCAGTTTACTTGACCAGCATAGTTTGCAAAGTTATGAAGAAACTACTAAGGAAACATATCTCTCTTCACTTGGAATCCTTCAACTTTTTGTCAGTGAGCCAACATGGCTTCAGAGAAGGTAGATCAACAGTAACAAACTTATTAGAATTTTATGATGAGGTAAGCCGAATCTTACAGGAAAGAGAGGGCTGGGCAGATTGCATATTCCTAGACTTCAAGAAAGCATTTGACACTGTTCCACATGGGAGACTTATTAAGAAGCTGCAAGCATTGGCTAAAATAGATGGAAATGTCTTGGAATGGATAAAAATTTACTTAGAAGGAAGGGAACAGAGGGTTAGAGTAAGACACTCAGTGTCTGAATGGAGAAGAGTTAGTAGTGGAGTTCCACAGGGTTTAGTTTTAGGGCCACTTTTGTTCCTTGTATATGTAAATGACCTACCAGAGTCTGAAAATTCATTCATGAATATATTTGCAGATGATGCAAAGATTGTGAAGAAAGTAAAAAGCAAGAACAATGGTAGAGAACTTCAGGAAGATCTAAATAGTCTGCATGAGTGGTCAGAAAAGTTGGCTAATGAAATTCAGTTCTTCAAAATATAAGGTAATGAGAATGGGTACAAGTGCAAGAAGGACCAAGTTTGACTACTGTGTGGCAGGAGTGCAACTTTAAAAGACAGAAAATGAGAGAGATCTAGGAGTAAAGATACTGGCGGATGTGTCTCCAGAAATACATATAAACAACATAGTAAGGGCAGCATATGCATTCTTATCAAATGTAAGGGTAGCCTTCAGGCACATGGACAAGGTAATGTTAAAAAATATTTATGTAACCTATTTGAGGCCAAAACTTGAATATGCAGCCCCCTTTTGGAATCCGCACTTGAAAAAGCACGTAGCTAAGCTTGAAAAAGTTCAAAGACATGCCACCAATCTGGTGCCAGAAATGCGCAATCTCTGTTATGATGAGAGGCTGAGGGAATTAGACTTACCATCACTCGAAGCTAGAAGATTGAGGGGGGATATGGTAACAGTCTTTAAATTCCTCCATGGTTATGATAGAGTGGATAGGGATCGATATTTTGATATGGCTGGCACTAGATCTAGAGGTCATAGTTTGAAGCTTCGTAAGAAAACATTTTTGCAGGATGTAAGGAAGTACTTTTTTAGTGTATGAGTAGATGATAATTGGAATTGGGTAAGCGAGGAGGTAGTTAATGGTAACTCAATCCATAGTTTTAAGGACAAGTATGATAACTATCACTAAATACAAAATGGAACCGATGAGGAGACGGGAAGATACGAGTTTTGGGCTCTTTCCTGTAAGCACAATTAGGTAATGTCCCTCTCTCTCACACACACACACACACACACACACACACACAAACACACACACACACGTACGCATATATATATATATATATATATATATATATATATATATATATATATATATATATATATATATATATATATATATATATATATATATATATATTTATAAATATATATATATATATATATATATATATATATATATATATATATATATATATATATATATATATATATATATATATATATATATATATATATATATATATATATATATATATATATATATATATATATATATATATATATATATATATATATATATATATATATATATATATATATATATATATATATATATTTATAATGGTTATATATAGAATGAAAGATATGTGTTCACGTCATATAAAGCTTAAGGATCTTGTGGACCTAAATAGGACTATCCCGGACAGTATGATGTTAAGTCATCTTTCAGTTACAGTTCTCTTTCTTTTCCTACATCAACACCGAATATTCGCTACAGATAACTTATTATTTTTTTACATCTGACAAATCACAATGCAGTCCATCTCTGTTTCTCTTTATGTTTTCTTCGTGCCCAGGCCCGATGAGGGCAGAAGTATTTATTTATTTTTGGTCCGTCTTGGTGTCATAATAGTAATAAAACTACCTCCTTGCTTAACAAACTCCAATTACCAACTACTCTTATACTAAAAAAGTACTTCCTTACATCCTGCTAAGATGTTTTCTTACGAAGGTTCAAACTATGACCTCTAGATCTAGTGATAGCTATATTAAAATTTTCATCCATGTCCACTGTGAAAACCATGAAAGAATTTAAAAACCGTCTCCATATGCCCCACTCATCCTTGTAGCTTCAAGTGCTGGTAAGTCTAATTTTCTCAGCTCTTCCTCATCCTAGATCTCATTCGTTCTCTCTCTCTTGAAGTTCTACATCTTCTATTGAGTACCAAAACATAGGCCCTCTGGCACTTGTGCCCATTAGCTTCTTGCATTTTGAAGTATTGAATTTCGTTAGGCACTTTTCTGACAACTCTTTTAGACTACTTATATTATCCTAAAGATCACTAACATTGTTATCATCACTTACTTTCATCACAATCTTTGCATTATCAGCAAACATATATAGAATTGCATTTACAGACTCCGGTTGGTCATTTACGTATGTAAGAAACAAAAGTGACCCTAAAACTGAACCCTCTGGAACACCTCTACTAACATTTCTCCAGTCAGACACCGAGTCTCTTACTCTAAGCCTCTGTGTTTTTTGCCCTCTAAGTAAGTTTTTATCTACTCCAAGACATTTCCACGTTTTCTTGCCATTACTTTCAGCTTCTTGATAAGTCTCCCTTGTGGGACTTTATCAAATATCTCCTGAAGTTCTAAGCATAAGCAGTCTTCCCAGCCTTCTCTTTCTTGTAATAATTGGCTTACTTCATCATAACATTCTGGTAAGTCCATTACTTTAGACCTACCTTCTCTGAAGCCACGTTGTCTTACTGACAGAGAGCTGAAGGATTCCAAGTGACGAGAGATATATTTTCTTAGTAGTTTTTCCTTAAGCCTATATATTTATGTGTGAGTGTGTCATCTCCATTT
>JAXCGZ010000571.1:0-7500 GCA_037179515.1 Halocaridina rubra | reverse complement strand
GAAGAGAAGAAAAATTTTCATTACAGAGTTCTTCCAGACAAAGGGGAGATAAAGAAGATAATGACAGAAGATCAGGGGATGGGGCCTCATTAAGATTGTTATACACAAATGCTGATGGATTAGCTGGTAAGGCAGTAGAATTAAAAGATAGGATTCACAACAGTAAGGCAGATATAGTAGCAATTACAGAGACTAAGTTGAGTGAGGACATAAACAGTGTCACAGTTTTTCCTAAGGGCTTCAGAATACTAAGGGTTGAAAGATCTGAGAGGACTGGTGGAGGGATAGCACTGCTCATAAGTGAAAGGATTCAAGTCGAAGAAATAAACTTGGCTATAGAAAGTGAGTTCAAGGAATTTCTTGTTGCTCGCATAAATACTGGGTCAGAGAGCATTATAATAACTGTTGTATACAACCCACCAAGGAACCAAAATAGGCTTGAAGTTTATGAGGAAAGTCATATAGGTACTATTGAAGTCATAAACTCAGTTGTTAACATGGCACGGGAAAAAAAAATGTAGGATTTTGATTATGGGAGACTTTAATCATAAAGAGATAGATTGGATAAATCTTGACCCACACAGTGGTGAGGACTCATTCGGGGCAAGATTCCTAGATTGCGTACAAGGGAATTTCCTACACCAACATGTAATGGAACCAACAAGGGCCAGGGGTGGGGATGAGCCATCACTACTTGATCTAGTGTTCACAGATAATGTGTTGGATATTGAAAAAATTGAGTATGAACCACCACTTGGAAAGAGTGACCACTGTGTGTTGTTGCTGGAGTATATCATTGAAGATATTCTTCCTGAGAGTAGAGGCACTGAGGACATGAGGAGGAACTATCCGAAAGGAGATTACATCAAAATGAATGAGCTTTTTGCAGTTATTGACTGGAGAACCTTATTTTACAACAAATCTGTACAAGAAATGTATGACATCTTTTGTGAGAAATATGGGAAGATAGTAGATTGCTGCATACCTGTCACCAAAGTACGTGTAATTCATGCCAGAAAGAAATGGTTCAATAATGGGTGTAAAAGAGCTAAGGAGTGGAGAGACAAATGCTGGAAAAGGTATAGGAGGAGAAAAAACATAAATGCCTGGCAAACCTACAAAAGAGCAAGAAATGACTACCTAAGTAAAAGGAGAGAGACAGAGAGAGACTATGAGAGGGACATCAGCAGGAAGGCTAAAGAAAATCCCAAGCTTTTCCACAGCTTTATCAGAGGAAAACTGAAGGTAAAAGAACAGGTTTTAAGGCTAAAGAGAGCGGATGGAAGCATCATTGAGACGGATGAAGAGATCTGCAAATAATTGAACAAGGAGTTTCAGTTAGTATTTTTAGTAGAAAATACCCCACCCCCTCAGATTGCAGTGATAGAAGCTCAAGGGCCGGTATTAGAGAACATCAACCTTACAGCCACAGAGGTATGCAAAGCGCTGATGGATTTAGATGTTCATAAAGCTACAGGTCCTGATGACATATCCCCTCATGTTCTTAAAAAATGCGCAAGCTCAATATCAGTGGCACTAAGTATCATATTTAAGGAGTCACTGGAGTCGGGGGAGATTCCAAGATGCTGGAAACAAGCAAATGTGATACCTATCTTCAAAAAGGGAAGGAGGGATACGGCTCTGAACTATAGACCAGTTTCCTTGACCAGCATAGTTTGCAAAGTTATGGAGAAACTACTAAGGAAACATATCTCTCTTCACTTGGAATCCTTCAACTTTTTGTCAGTGAGGCAACATGGCTTCAGAAAAGGTAGATCAACAATAACAAACTTATTAGAATTTTATGATGAGGTAAGCCGAATCTTACAGGAAAGAGAGGGCTGGGCAGATTGCATATTCCTAGACTTCCAGAAAGCGTTTGACACTGTTCCTCATGGGAGACCTATTAGGAAGCTGCAATCAATGGCTAGAGTAGGTGGAAATGTTTTGGAATGGATAAAAACTTACTTAGAAGGAAGGGAACAGAGGGTTAGAGTAAGACACTCAGTGTCTGAATGGAGAAGAGTTAGTAGTGGAGTTCCACAGGGTTCAGTTTTAGGGCCACTTTTGTTCCTTGTATATGTAAATGACCTACCAGAGTCTGTAAATTCATTCATGAATATGTTTGCAGATGATGCAAAGATTGTGAAGAAAGTAAAAAACGAGAACAATGGTAGAGAACTTCAGGAGGATCTAAATAATCTGCATGAGTGGTCAGAAAAGTGGCTAATGAAATTCAATACTTCAAAATGTAAGGTAATGAGAATGGGTACAAGTGCAAGAAGGCCCAAGCTTGACTACTCGGTGGCTGGAGTACAACTTCAAGAGACAGAAAATGAGAGAGATCTAGGAGTAAACATACTGGCAGATTTGTCTCCAGAAATACATATAAATGGCATAGTAAGGGCAACATATGCATTCTTATCAAATGTAAGGGTAGCCTTCATGCACATGGACAAGAAAATGTTCAGAAATATTTATGTAGCCTATGTGAGGCCAAAACTCGAATATGCAGCCCCCTTTTGGAATCCGCACTTGAAAAAGCACGTAGCTAAGCTTGAAAAAGTTCAGACACATGCCACGAAACTGGTGCCAGAAATACGCAATCTCAGTTATGATGAGAGGCTGAGGGAATTAGACTTACCATCACTAAGCTAGAAGAGTGAGGGGGGATATGGTGACAGTCTTTAAATTCCTTCATGGTTATGATAGAGTGGATAGGGATCGATATTTTGATATTGCTGGCTCTAGAACTAGAGGTCATAGTTTGAAGCTTCGTAAGAAAACTTCTTTGCAGTATGTAAGGAAATACTTTTTCAGTGTAAGAGTAGTTGATAATTGGAATTGGCTAAGCGAGGAGGTAGTTAATGCTATCTCAATCCATAGTTTTAAGGACAGGTATGATAAGTATCACTAAGTCTAAAATGGAACCGATGAGGAGACGGGAAGATAGGAGCTTTGGGATCTTTCCCGTAAACACAATTAGGTAATCACACTCTATATATATATATATATATATATCTATATATATATATATATATATATATATATATATATATATATATATATATATATATATATATATATATATATATATATATATATATAGGAGGGAAGGGGGAAAGAATACTTTCTCCGTGTTCCACTGAGTGTCATAAAAGTTGACTTAAGTGGGACATAGAAAGGGGACTGGGCGTCCCCTCCACTTTATATTTCTCTCGCAAAGATTCAGAGTTTTCTTTTTTCTCGGCCACCCTCTTAATAAGGGGTGTCAAGGTTCTTGTATGCAGATAGCACTCATGTGTATTATTATTATTATAATTATTATTATTATTATTATTATTATTATTATTATTATTATTATTATTATTATTATTATTATTATTATTATTATTATTATTATTATTATTATCATCTCAATATGACGCTAAGTTCAAGAAAATACTAATTTTTTCCTTCACTGTTATATTTGAGAATCCCATCCAAGAAATAAGAAAAATATATGGAATTAAAATTTAATTAAAAGCTTATTTTTTCCATTAATTAAGAACCCATTAATGTCGCAATGAATCCCCATTCGAATGGGATGGACGCAAACATGTTGGAGCTGGGTAATGAAGATTGAATTCCTTTCTTAACTCCCCGCGGAAGGATCAGACCCGCGTGAATCTCTTCCCAACTCGCCTCTTTTACCTCTGAACGATCCTCTCAAAAATTAAATTATATTTTCCGTTTTTTCTTCATTTTATTATTCTTAATTGTATTACCACACATTTGCAACTGGTGTCAAAGTATTTGTCTTGTACTGCATTATGAATATTAACTCTAATATTGTTAACTTTAGTGTTATCCTAAAAACTACTGTTAATGAAATAAGTTAAATCATAACATATTCTGTATCGCAGTTTCTGTTCCTTCCCTTTAAAATAAAATAAAAAAAATCTACTCCCAGGTAGGCATTTCAGCCTGTCAGTAGGAGCAGCCCGAGAACTGATCCTTGAGGAAGTGTGAGTGGGGAATATATGCTGGATGCCATTCCTATCCCCCCACAGAAGGCCCAATCGTGGATCTGGCTACTCCAGAGTCAAGCATGCTGACCACCACCCACTTAAGAACGAGTCCTATGACTGAAGCTTCCCCAGAGAATCCATGGAAGCCTTTAATATCTTTTTATTTATATCGAGTTTACTCTTCGATATTTTAAGAACAATTATCCCTTAAAATTATGGTGAACTTGTCGAACCACTTAACATTACTACATATTTTGTGATATTTGCTCCTCCTGTATTAGGAATGATTCCAAACATATGAGCTAAACATTTGTGATGTTATATCAATGATTTCAATGTTCATGGTGCTGTTTGTTTCTCCTTTTATATGAGTTATCCCTGGAATTAAAACTAAGCTTATAAGGCCAATATTTATTAATAACAGTATTGATTTGTTTGTTCCTGCTTTGTGTAGAATTATTCATAGACTATCAGTTAAAATCCTTGAACGCAGCTAGGTCTGTAATATCAGAGAATATATCGTTCTTAATCTTAACCAGTAGAACCATTTTACCTCATAATATACACTGCGTGTGTTTTTCCTTGCTCATTTTAATAATATACATATTCAATAGCCGTACATTCTCTTGTAATGGGATGGTCGAGTCAAAGCACACACCTACTCACCTAGAGAACCACTCACTTCGTCCCTAACATCTTAGCTCCTCGGTAATATACGGCCGCTACAGTTCCCCTCTCAACAATGTTTGTATCATCCACGGTGTAAGCAGGGTGAGTTCCATCTCTAGTATAAAAGAGATCCCTTAGAAGCCATTGAAATCGACGAAACCAGATACATCTGGAACGTTATAATATTAATGGCACGTTTTCTCCCTATGTGTAAGCAATTTCATCTCTCATAATTCAGGTAAGCCAGTAAAACCTGTTAATGTCATTAAGGGCGTTATATTTATGGCACTGTTTGCTCATGCTCTTTTAAGTACTAGTTTTGCAATTGCAGTTAAGCTATGCATCTGTCTGAGCATTAGGTAAGATCACATAAATTTCTGGCTCATTTGGGACTTAACTCCGGGGGACGAGTAGAGCGTCCTCTCCTCCCGTAGCTCATCTTGTCTTTCATGCTCTTGGTTTTTCTTTCTTTTCCGGATCGGGATGCCCAGAATACCTCCTCCATCTTCTCGTGCTTGTCGTAAGAGTCGACTACATGGGACGGAGTCAACGAGAGGGAATAACCTCTTTGTAGTATCCCCTTTCGGAATCAAGGCTTACAAGGATATTCTTTTAAGAAATTTCCAACTTAAAAGCTATTGAATAGGTGTATGCTTTGACTCAGCCACATTGCATAGAGTATCGCAACTTTTGCATTTAGGATAGTTGGACTTACTCATTAACATCAACACATATATTACGGTGTTTACATTTTGTATGTTCATTACAGTGAACCGTATTGGACGGCGTTGAGGGGGAGGGTTGCCGTCTGATAAAGCGGTGGGGGTAACCCAATTGCGGCTGTCGGGCCTCACGTCAGAATATTATTGCCCACCTACCCTGTATGTGACCCAGGCAGGATGATAGGGGAAAATGTGGCTACCCTTTAGTCCCAAGGAACTAAGAGGAGTAGCTGAGGTATGCCTGGATCGTTGTGAATGCGTGTTCTTTAGCTCGGCCACCCCCCCCCCTTGCAAGGGGGGCATGCGGCAGCTGTATGTAAAGAGATGTGCTGTTATGTATACCAGTGCTCGGGATTCCAGTGTTGCCCTGCCTACTGCTAAAGAAGATTTACAACATCATTTTGATGCCATTCCTTATAAGGGAGGAGTGACACGCCCTTCCATTTGCTTCTGTTATATCAGAAAAGAATTGCATAGTTATAGAAGAGGAAACAGGTAGCCATAGATGATATTAATGGGGAGGCGGCGAGTTTCTAACTTTCCATTTGAGAAGATAAGTTTTTTTTTTTTTTTAAATGTGTATCTCTTTCATACTTCTGAGACGGGACAAGTAATTACATAAGATAAAAGTTTTTTTTCTTCTAGTTTTCGATATAATTCGATCCTGTTTCCGATCAGAAGTGTGTTAAATTGTGCAGGAAATTATTTTTGTCTGTTGTGGTAATATTTAAACCCTCTGACATCAAGAAAGTTGATTTCTTATTTTTTATTTTGCTAATTATCTTAAGTGCAGATTTTTCTTTGCAAAGGTAACTTTGATGTTTCAGCCATTGAGACAAATAATCGTAAATCCTTTCATTATTAACAGTACTAGTAATGCAGATATTTTTAATAGTAAGTTTTGTGATGGTCTCTGAGAAAATTCGTAATTTTATACATTTTAACTCTCCTAGTAACATATGTTTTTTTTTTCAATACTAGTTATTTTCTTCCACTATGAAAGATAATTCTTAAGTCTTTTCGTTGTGAATTGTGTGTTAAGTAGTGTTGTGTAGCTTGTTCTTTTGTAATAGATGTATTGTCCCTACTGTTGAAAATGTAATTATTGATAATACTTTCGTTGGTTAATTGTGTTAGCAGTTGTAGAATCATTTTCCTTTTATTGCGAGATACATAATTTATTAGGTTTTTAGTTATGAAATGTATTAAATTATTTCAGTAACTTACTCTCTTTGTTAATAAATATAAGTTTAGTTCCTAATGAGAAAGATAAGTTGGTTGTTTCGTAGCGTATTAACTGTGTTAATAATTGTAGAATCAATATCGTTTCTGGTAATGAATATTACGTATCATCACGTGCAAAAGAAAATTCATTCATCTCATAATGATCTGTGTTATAAAATTACAATATAATTTGCTTTGTTGGTAGTAAATACCCATATTTCTCTTTTCCCGTTGAAAAAGGTGTCAAAATGGCATTCAACTACCCTCCCTGAGACCCCCACAAACTTTTATGAGTGAGTGTACTTTTTTAATTGGTTGAATATTACCCAACCAAAGGACCAGTGACTTATTTCGCCTCGTTCCATGACAAAAGAAAAGCACACTTATCTTGGTCATGTTCAAGATGTAGAACTGGTAGTAGCGCCATATATTATTTCCCACCAGTCACCAAGTCTGCAGGTGTCATTATTGCATAGGTAGATATGGCAGGCTATTTGGGAAACCAACTCCACCTTGAGGTCCCAGACACAGGCATTTATATACCTCTCCAGAAGATCTGTTCCTTAAAGGGAAATATATATCTTTGCATCACCTTGGGGAACTCCCAGTCTTTGACTTGTTTACTAAATGTAATGGGGTCTGGGTTGTGATGAATCTTGTTTAATAAGTGTTTTTCTTTTTCATGTTGTTTATTTACTGCGTCTTTCTTGCTCGCATAATACGGAATCCTAATGCGATTGCACGCGAAACACACGGGAATATGGTTAATAGACTAAAGGCACGTTTTGCTCGGTGCGATTATCGCTCAACGATTATTGTTCATAGCTCAACGATGATCGCCAAACGATTGTCTAGAACACTCATTCTTTGTTTTG
>JAXCGZ010000570.1:50000-55886 GCA_037179515.1 Halocaridina rubra | reverse complement strand
CACAGAAGCTCTCGTATTCACAAACAATCGAGTTACAAAAGTAACAGATACGAACAAATGCAACCCAATGTCTACTCATGTATAATGTAGGTATTATTGTACTGTACCGCATATATTTGAGGGCAAGAAACTTCAAATGTGTGCAGCTGTATTATCAAACTATAAACCCTTGAAACATTACTTTTGAAATATTCAAGACATTAAACTAAAAATTAAAGGAATAATTTGCAATAACAATCAGCATCAGGCCAACTTTCTCAACTCTCTAACATCACATTCTGATGATCATCTCGAGACAAAATAATAGTAAGAGACGGGCCTAGCAGGTTATGCACTAACAGTCATCACATAAATGTACGTAGCACTGATATATGTAAAATATATCTCACTAACTGCATAATCAATCAATTAATTTGAAAACTATGAGAACTTAACAAGAAAAACAAGAATAAAAACTAATATGTATAGAAAAGGAAGTTTTTACTTGCAGAATCTTGTGGGACTTTATCTATTCATTCAAACGACATTTTCACAAACAAATATGAAGTTTAAATTATATGGCAATACTGTATCCTCATAACATGTTTTTATTTCTAACTTGGGGAAGAAGATTATTAGATACATACCAAATTGTTCAGAAGCTTGCATAGCATATCCAGTGCTTATTATTGAATGGCTCTCTTTTAAATCTTGCATAATTAAAAGACATGTCTAAAGAGACTCACATTTAAACAATGATAGTGACAATTCCAATTCAGAATATTAGGAAGCAAAGCAATGGGCATTTGTACATTTTCAGATATGAGAAACAGCAGATATTTGTAAAGCAATGTTAAGCAATATATATATATATATATATATATATATATATATATATATATATATATATATCTATATATATATATATATATATATATATATATATATATATATATATATATAAGGAAGCATATTATCTGACTACTGTTAAGTTACGCAGCTCACATGGGGGGTTATCTTTATGGAGTATTTCAAGTTGTGTTAAGACCTAAATTGTGATTTTTGGAACAAATACTTGACATAAGGTGAAAAATTACTATATATATATATATATATATATATATATATATATATATATATATATATATATATATATATATATATATATCACTTACAGACTTGTATGCATTTACACAAATACGAAAGTATATATACACAAGAGAAGAGCAATATTCACACACACTTACAAGTCTACTGGCACAAATACATAAAAAGAATACAACCCTATTTAGGCAAAAGAAAAACTGACAGGCCTTCCAAGAACATTAATGCTTAAAAATACAAATCCAAAAATCTCATAACAGAGTATCATAAGTTGCTTAATAGTAGAGCACAAATACTGTTCTCATAATTGACGAGAGCAGAAAGCTTTGCGCCTCCAGCAGTCAAATTACTTATTTTCCCAAGGAATAAATGAAATTTATCACAAAAGCTCTTGTAGTACAAAGGAAAGTAAAAGTACAGTGTTGTCTCACTTATCGCGGTAGTTCGGTTCCGGGACCCGGCGCGAACCAGGAAATCCACGAAGTAGGATCCGCCTATATGTACATAGATATTTTAATATATTTTTACGTTTACACTGTATAAACTGTCCCTGCATTGTTAAAAAACACCCTTTACATTATAAATAACAGCAAGCAACGTAAATTTTTATGAAAGTGATAGATAAAATTACGGTGAATGAAGTTATAATGACGTGACATACATACTCATTTACAATTATTTTTTCGTTTACGTACTGTATAAACCCTCCCTGCACTGTTAAAAAAACACCCTTTACATTATAAATAACAGCAAGCAACGTAAATTTTAATGAAAGTGATAGATAAAATTGCGGTGAATGAGGTAATAATGACATGACATACATACTCATTTACAATTATTTTTATCATTTACGTACTGTATAAACCCTCCCTGCACTGTTAAAAAAACACCCTTTACATTATAAATAACAGCAAGCAACGTAAATTTTTATGAAAGTGATAGATAAAATTACGGTGAATGAGGTGATAATGACGTGACATACATACTCATTTACAATTATTTTTTCGTTTACGTACTGTATAAACCCTCCCTGCACTGTTAAAAAAAAGACCCTTTACATTATTAATAACAGCAAGCAACGTAAATTTTTATGAAAGTGATAGATAAAATTACGGTGAATGAGGTGATAATGACGTGACATACATACTCATTTACAATTATTTTTTCGTTTACGTACTGTATAAACCCTCCCTGCACTGTTAAAAAAACACCCTTTACATTATAAATAACAGCAAGCAACGTAAATTTTTATGAAAGTGATAGATAAAATTACGGTGAATGAGGTGATAATGACGTGACATACATACTCATTTACAATTATTTTTTCGTTTACGTACTGTATAAACCCTCCCTGCACTGTTAAAAAAACACCCTGTACATTATAAATAACAGCAAGCAACGTAAATTTTTATGAAAGTGATAGATAAAATTACGATGAATGAGGTGATGATGACGTGACACACATACTCATTTACAATTATTTTTTCGTTTACGAACTCTATAAACCCTCCCTGCACTGTTAAAAAAAAACACCCTTTACATTATAAATAACAGCACGCAACGTAAATTTCAATAAAAAAATTAAAATACTGAAAAAAAAATTTTTCAATATTTTAATATTTTTGCGTATACCCATAAAATAAAATAATAATTTATCCCAAAAAAAAACAGCGATAGAGTGAGAACGCGAACCAAGAAGCGCGAATAACCGAGGTAACACTGTAGCCTGTTTGAAACACACTTTCATATTTGTATAAGTTTGACTTAAAAACCTTAACAGAGTTAATTTTTCTACCTAATATTAACTTATGATTTTCCTGCAAAGACTGAAAAAGCATAATGTATTTTATAAACTGATTTTCAATGTATGTAGATGAAGACTTTTCATAAGCACACATACAATAGAATATAACATGAGGTAGTTTAACTGAATTTCTCCTAAAATAGGCAAAATATGTCAATTTACTTTCATTTATATAGAATATTTATTGGTGGCCACAAACACTTACAAATTTTGGGGGTAAATTCAGCTCTACAGGGAAATGCATGGATACTTTCAATATACTTTATATTAAAATCTATATTTGAAGATTCAGATGGGAATGCTAGGAATATACAGAATGAACTTCCCATATATGTGAAAATCTTTGCAGAAAGTAATAGGAATTGCATTTAAATTAAAAGGAAACAATATCATGAACTCTAGACTAGATCCTCATTTGACTTTTTACTGTTATTATATTATTATTCATACTATCATTATACTCCCACCCTGTTTAATGAATAGAGCAACTGAGATTTTCACCCATTACCACCCTTCTGCAATGCACCATTAAGGAACAAACAACTTGCCTGTACAGGGTAATAAAACTATTATACTAACCCCTCATCCCTTGAAGAAAATAAATAACAAAAAACATACACTACATATGATAGTAGTACATAATTACTACATAGTACACAACCTGACACTGAGGAACAATTGTAAATAACTAATTTATACACAACAAAGTAGTAAAATATAAAAAAATTACAGATAAATATCAAGTAGGATACTCGTACATAGATATCTGCCAGCAACTAAACAATTGAAATTATATGTAACTATCATGAAAAATTAAATACAAATACATGTACCGAATACATATTATGCTTATATGTCACGTACGAATATCATACATTTGCATCAATAAAATTAGAAAACATAACTCACCGTTATGGACGTAGTGAGGATGCTGGGGCCTCTGGTTAGCCATGTCATTCTCGGTTGGCGGTGGCGCAGCCCCTGTGTGAAGAACCTCTTCCCCTCCCCCTTCTAGTTTGATGCGTTTGCTCTGTTATAAATAAAAAAGAAGAGCGACATTTTAGGCCTGTTCTTCTTCCGAGTCAATTCTTGCTGGGTTAATGGTAGGAAATACAGCTAACAAGTGGTCTTTTGCATTTCTATATGGTTAATGACAATATTTTTCACTCTTTCTACCCTTTTAGAAGATCAATAAGCCATTACTACTCACGGAATGATCTTGTTCGAGCCTTCTAGTTGTAGGAGCACTGGGTGTTGGCCGTTCATATCTGTGCCTACCATAAAGTGGAGGTCTACCTCTAGGTCTGTAAGATGAAAATCGCCCTCTTGAATATGGAGGTCGACCTCTGCCAGGAGTGTGGGTAGTACTGGCTTGTCGGGTTGCAGCCGTAGAAGGAGTCGCAGTAAATCCAGGCGGGACGTGCGTGGGGTCATCACCAACTTCGCATAAACCCTTTATCTTCAAAGTATCAGCAGCAGCAAGCAGAGAATTGATCTGCTCTTGTGCAACATCTATCTCACCCCTATAAACAAATTCTATGATGGCCCTAAGATCAGCAAAGGCTACATCTCTGGGTAATATTACAATAGGGTGTTTACAAGGGTTGTTTTGTAAAACAGCTTGGAAATAGGGCGAACACGCTGCCAGAACGACTTTGTGAGCACGTAACTGTTGTCCCCCTTCACAGGAGAGAGTAACGTCAACAAAGACCTAAGTAGCAAAGTAAAAGGAAAGGGAAAAATATATACAGAATGATGATATTTGGAGATATTAATCACAATATTTTAATCTTAATAAAATTTCATATAAAAGTGTCACCAATAAAGATTAATGAAAAATTAGTGAAAACAAGTCGCTGCTCTTATCAACTACAATAGCAGAATTTTCATATCAGTCTAGAATCCATTAAATACCATTACTCTATATTATCAAAATTTTCTTCAAGATATTAAAGTTCTTCTACCATAATAATGCCTAATACTGTAATAACCGTTTGTAACAAACCTAGCCTATTAATACAGAGAATATAAAGTAGATAAAATCACAAATCTCTCCTCACACAAAATCACTCAAATAATCTTCCACAAAAGAGTGCAAGTTTAATTAGGATAGACGTGATTTATTTCCTTTATCATTACTATTTTTAGATATACAGAAGCTCTTCTACTTATGAACAACCGAGTTACAAACATTCACAGATAGAAACAAAAATCTACCCATTATCTACTCATGTATTTTGTATGTATTACTGTACTGTATGATTACATTATTTTACCTGTATTAAAATTCATTAATACTGCATTACTATGTTTTATGTAGTAGCTATGAGGCATGAGAGAGGACTGTAATTATTACACAAGGTAACAGGACCCAATGATTCCAATATCCCCGCTTAAGAGAATGATGAAGAGATTCTTCTCCCAAAGATGAAGACTAGGAAGTTCCACTTCCAGAGATATCCAAACATTAATTTCCAGAAAAAGAGTATTCAAAGAAGATTGTTCTGTACTTGCCATGCCTTGGTGCTTTTCCAAAGTTTGATAAAAATTAGATAATTGGTAGAGAAGAAATCTCGGGATATTTCATACGTTGGTAAAGCATCAGAGCGGCACACCAAGTACAAAACAATCTTTGTTGACAGCACTTTTCTGGAAAAGTACCTTCAGCTCGTATTTGAAGGCAAAAAGTACTTCACTGTTGAAGATATTTCTAAAATGAGCAATTATCTCTTTAGGAGAAAAATCTCTCTATTACTCTCTTCAACAAGGATATCAGAAACATATTGTCCTGGAACCTTGTGTAATAACTACAGTCCTCTCTAGTGCTAAACCAACAAATATACAATACTGTACATACAAAATATCATTAAAGCTGTGTACAGGTACTTTATGTTTTATGTAGTAGTTAAGTGTCTTTAGCCTAAGTACTGTACAGTACAGCATTATGTATGTAATGTAAAGTATATATTTTCCCTATACACTACCTACGAGCATATTTA
>JAXCGZ010000570.1:15000-42500 GCA_037179515.1 Halocaridina rubra | reverse complement strand
ATTCACCAGAAGCTAATATACCTTGATCACTCCTCTTAGTTCCCCGGGGATAAAGGGCTGCAACACATCCCCACCACCACCCAGCTTGGGTCATCCACAATGTAAACATGTAAGGATCTCCTGCCTTGAGACATTTATTAACTAGAAGAATCCTCAAGAGAACTTTCATCAGTTGAGATGGTGCTTAGCATTGTAAGAATGGCCAAGCAATAAAAAGTAAGTTACGAAACCCTAAACGTACTTCTGAAGAATCTTAACAAATAAACTTACAGAAAAATTAAAAAAACAGGAGGGCGTCCTTCAAATGATTAATCATATCGTCGAATGTACCCTTGAGAAAGACATCCCCTCAATATACCTCATTAGTTCAAATAATGCATCGCAACCCAATAGATGCTACATATTTAAACATATATTTCAAAGCACTTCAATAGTTGAAAAACAAATTATCTACTATATGTCTCCCTTGCTTAGAGTAGATAGTGTAGGTGGTGTGCACATTAATACCCAAACACTTGTGGGAAAGTTTTTGAAAAGTATATACTGATAAGAGTATAATGATGGATTGGATATTCCTAAAATATATTCATAAATTTCTAAATTTATCCATTTCACTACTACTGCATTACAATTTCTCATTTTAACTGTAACCTCTTTTTCTTGCCATATTCTCTCCTTTTTTTCCTACCCGTTTCTTCCTCCGCATTAGTCTATCTTATTCCTACTACTATTATAGTTCTTTTTCTGAGACTACATATATATCATATATTCTTTCATGTTCGTTACACATATCTTATTATACTTTAACATCTGACAAGTCACAACACTCCCCATCTTCATTTCCCTTTGCTTTACATTTTCTTGGTGCCCAGCCCCGATTGGGGTAATTTCTCTTGCCCATCCTGGCGCCACACTCATTAAAATAAACTCTATTCACATTCACTCACTCAGCAAACATTTCATCATATCTCGTATATAGAAAATTTTTCTTAAACAAAATAATTATGTAAACAAAATTTTACAAATTTCTTTAATAAATTTGAATTACAGTGCTGTAATATACTGATAAAAAGGAAATAAAATACAGACAGGAACCATCCACTAAGAGGGACATTTATGTCATGGAGCCACATATCAAATTCTGGTTCAATGCAGGCTGGAGGTGTGTTTAATGTATTTACTTTAACCCTGTGGTTCCCAACATGGGGCACATGCCCCACAAGGGAGCAATTTGATATTTAGGGGCCAATTCGAGAATGTGTTATTAACAGTGAGTATTTTTTCTAGGGAGTCTGTGTGCAAGTTAATATGCATAGTGCATACACAGTATACATACAAAAATATTTGTGTATATGTATGCATATATGTAATTTATGCATATCAGTTTTCTAATACATGTTCTGAAACCTTATTTGCTGTTTTTTTCATATCAGTTTGCTGGTTTTTTTCATATCAGTTCATATTATTATAATCTTTTAACGAGTTCTCAGCAATTTCTTCCGCAGTCCTGCAACTGTCCTTTTTCGTTTTTTTATTTTTCTCCTTCGTGGACGCCATGTTCTTTGAAAGCTTTATTTTTAAACCAAGTTAATGGCCTTTTAGGCTTCCTCTGCATGAATAGGAATTCACTTTTTTAATAGGTGGGGCATGGCCAAAAAAAGGTTGGGAACCACTGCTCTAACATAAGAGAATAGAAATACCTGTCATAATTATGCCTCTAAGTCTGGAAAAGGGATGTTCCATTGGGAACGTAAATTCTGCTACAGCCAAGGGTAAGGGATCGAAAGACTTTCAGTCCACATTTTAAGTTCTAACCATTAGGTAGGCTGAGGTCCAGTGATAAAAAAAAAGTCCAGATCAAGTAAAGATAACGACTCCAAATACATAAAACAACTCAGTATATTGCTAAGTTAGGCTTATCCCTAACCTATGTTCATTACATCAAACCTAACCTAACCACTGACGGGGTTATTAATGTACTGGGAGTCCTTATCTTTACTTGATCATAATAACCTCAATTAACCCAGAGAAAAGTAAAAGGTTTTGCAAAAGGGGATGTATATATATTAACAATTCATATCTTTACATCAGTAGTCTCCGTGGCTAAATGGTAGCGTCTGCGACTCTGAGGCGGCGGGTCGAGGTTTCGCGCCCCGTCACGGACTGAGGTTAGTAAGGGCATACACTCAGGGTAACGATTACATCTGCCAAAACAAGTCCTCCGTAAGAAGGCAACCGTCCTAGCCCTTAGTAGAAAAGGGAGTTCGTGACGTAAAACCGAATCCTATTCATATTTTTACATTACAAGTGAGAACACAATTACGAAAAAAAGTTTTAAAAGAATAAGAAATTAAATATCTTTTTACAAAAAATTAGAATAAGAAATTAAATATCTTTTTACAGAAAATTAATATAAGTATAATAAACTTGCTGTTGTTTATTATTATTGTTTGTTCACACTGCATGGCTTTGACTCCCTAGGAAATACATCTTGAGAGAGAGAGAGAGAGAGAGAGAGAGAGAGAGAGAGAGAGAGAGAGAGAGAGAGAGAGAGAGAGAGAGAGAGAGAGAGAGAGAGAGAGAGAGAGAGAGAGAGAGAGAGAGAGAGAGAGTGTGTGTGTGTGTGTGTGTGTGTGTGTGTGTGTGTGTGTGTGTATGAATGAATGAATGAGCGTGTGTGTGCAGAAGCATTCATCATTGGTAAAATATGACAGGACCTCTTACTAGCCTGGAATATATATATATGTGTGTGTTTATGTGATATTACCTAATTGTGTTTACGGGAAAGAGCACAAAGCTTGTATAGTCCCGTCTCCTGATCGGTTCCATTTTGTACTTAGTGATACTTATCATACCTGTCCTTAAAACTATGGATTGAGATAGCATTAACTACCTCCTCGCTTAGCGAATTCAAATTATCAACTACTCTTACAATGAAAAAGTATTTTCTTACATCCTGCAAAGAAGTTTTCTTACGAAGCTTCAAACTATGACCTCTAGTTCTAGAGCCAGCCATATCAAAATATCGATCCCTATCCACTCTATCATAACCATAAAGGAATTTAAAAACTGTCACCATATCCCCCCTCAATCTTCTATCTTCGAGTGATGGTAAGTCTAATTCCCTCAGCCTCTCATCATAACTGAGATTGCGTATTTCTGGCACTCTGTGTGTGTGTGTGTGAGCATCAATCATTGGTAAAAATTGAATGACATCTTACAACCCTGGAATATGTTATTCTCCTCCCTCCCCAAGACCTTACTTCACCCAGTATTTAACCCATGATAAGTCAGTACTACAATCTTTTATATTCCTGATACGTAAAGCCTTCGACATACATATTAAAGAAGTATAAAGCAATTGGTAATTATTACCTCTATTCAATCATGGTATAACATATTAAACCTGGTAAATAAATCTATAAATATTTACTCCAAAAGAGCATGGGAGCAGTGCCAATAAGAACTTACCTCTTCCTGTAAGAGTTGATCAAAGACAGCCGTCATATTTGTCTGATAATTATTCCATCTCAGGCAGAAGTGGTCAGCAGAAGCGGCGGCCACAGCTGCAGCCGTCCCCCCGCCACCACCACCTCCTGCCACAGGAGGTGTCTCAGACATTGTGATCTGAAAAGATGAGACCAAAAATACTGTACTTCTAACCTCAAGGCATAAAAAAGCAGGTGTTTGAACATCACTACTCCTAGGGTATGTAAACGACATTGACTTCTTTAGAACAACTCTCATTAAACCATTACAGCTGCTGTCTCATATAATTTTAAGCCACATCCAAACATGAGCTCAACATGGTTTCTTGAAAATGTTTTGCTTAAACCAAAAAACAAAAAAAGATAAGAAATAATAGTGTTTAAAGCTGAATAATAATTCTAATAATAATAATACAACTGATAATAATAATAATTAAAATAATAATAATAATAATAATATAAAGACTTGTAATAATCAAAATAATAATAATAATAATAATAAGAACAATAATAATAATAAATTCCTTTATACCTAAAAGTTTAGTGGGTATTACAATATAACTCCAACAATATAAACATCATATATACGTGTACTGACAATAATTAGAATAATTACTAAAACACAAGAGTGGATGTTGACTTCGAGATGAAATGTACTGACAATGTTTGGCATAAAAATATATGAAATATCAGAGATGATGTTGACATCATGTAAAAATATAATGACATTGATTAGAATATATATATGCTTTTTCAAAAATTGGAGTGGATGCACACAACTTATTAGAGTACGTACTGTATACTGATATTACTTAGTGCAATCACTGCAATATGAGTGCATGATATCATCATTTGTTTAGAATAATTACACCCTCTTTACAAGATTTTGCACTAAAACCTAATAGTATACCATCAACAGACAAAAATAAATTACAGAAAACCACAATACATAGGGGGCAAAATTCTTTTAAAAGATTGCTAACTTAATAATCGACAGCTGCCTGTAAATGACATGATCTAGAAGGCTATTTACTAGAGACCTTAAAAGATGAGAGTTAAAGCGCGAATAAGGTTATCTGCTTTCGAATTTAAATGCAGACTTTAGTTTCTCTTCACATTATTACCAAACTTCAAATATTGTCAATTAATATAATTAATTTAAAAAGGACAACAGAATTCATAACATGACCAAACCACATAAGCTAAAGCAAAGCGTAACCTGCAAAATGCTGCAACAGATTCTAAAATTCAATAAATTGGACACTGTTACTATCTATGATTTATGCCTAGCTGCATGTACAAGAATGATTGCACGTATATGTAAAATTGTATGGATGTACGTATATACTGTACTGTATAACTGATCATTTTTTTTAGTCTCAGATTCTCAAGGCATCATTCAATCACTCGCAAGAGAATATACCTAGGATAAAGCTTCCCCGCAAAAGTTCTTCAATGGAGGGGATATAGAGGAAATATGGCAGATATTTAAATTCAAGTTGGAGGAAGTGATAAATGAATGTGTCCCATCCAAAATTATAAAAGACAAATTATCATTGAGAAAAAGGACAAATAACGAATTGCCAATGAATCAAAAACTTTGGTCTAGAATTAAAAGAAAAAAGCGGCTATGAACCCGCTTAAAACATTTGCGAATGTATAGAAATACTGGAGACAAAGAGTTCCAGGAAGTGGAAAGGATATATAAAGGGCTCCACAATCAAGTTAGAAGCAAGACCAGAAGAGAAGTAAGAAAAAGGGAACTGATTATAGCTAGAAATGTTAAAGAAAATCCAAAACTATTTTGGAAATATGTGCAGGATAAAATGATTAGAAGATCCGGTATTCCAGATTTACAGATATCAAATGACAATAGCAATATTAATATACATACAAAAACAGAGAGGGAAAATGCTGAGGTATTGGCCAAGTACTTCAGTGAGGTATATACTTAGGAGCAAGAAGAGTGTGTTCCTGAACTTTCTATAAGACAAGAATTGTTGTTACCTAGAAATGAATTTTCAATTTCAAAAATAAAGTTCGCCATTAAAAAATCAAAGAGAAACAAGTCACTTGGACCAGATGGGCTACATCCGAGGATACTTAAGGATGGAGGTGAAGAACTAGCCACTCCATTAACAATAATTTTTGAGTATTCACATGAAAGATCTGAATTACCTGAAGACTGGAGAGTAGCAAATATAACAGCGATATTTAAAAAAGAAGATCGTAAAAATCCAGGAAATTATAGGCCAGTTAGCCTCAAAAGTATAGTGCATAAGTTAATGGGCTCAATCATTAGGGAAGTACTCACGAGGCACATGAATATAAATACATTTTTCAATGAAAAACAATTTGGATTTCTACGGGGACGGTCAACAGTTCTTCAATTAATAAAAATACTTGACAAGTGGACACACGTATTAAAGGAGGGAGATGCTGTAGATGTAATTTATTTTGATCTAATGAAGGCTTTTGACAAGGTTCCCCATACAAGTTTATTGGAGAATACCAAAAGTTACAATGTTGGATCCAAATGCCTGAGATGGATAGAGGCCTTTTTGGGACACAGATAACAGTGTGTAATTGTAAACGGACATAGATTTGATTGGCGAAATGTGCTAAGTGGAGTACCAGAGGGATCAGTGTTGGGACCAATATTGCTTGTAATATATATAAATGATTCCACTGAAGTACTTAAAAACGACAGTGTATTGTGTATGTATGCGGATGACACATAAATATATACAAACGGATAGACTCTCAAGACAATGAAACTTATGCAAGAGGATATAGACTGTATGAATGGTCCGAGAAATGGCTGTTAAGTTTCCATCCAAAGAAAAGTAAATTTATGAGAATTGGGACGAGCATTGTGGGTCAAGGAGATAGTTGGGAGAAAATATCTGAAGTGGATGTAGAAAAGGACATTGGGGTTGTTACTGATAATAAAGTTAGTTTCTTTGAACATATTGCTGACAAAGTTAGTAAGGCAGATAGAAAAGTCGGACTTATATGGAGGACGTTTGTATCATTGGATGAGGAAATTTTCAAACAGCTGTATATTGCATTGGTTAGACCGCACTTGGGATATGCAAATCAGATATAGTCACCATACCTCATGAAATATATTGATGCCATAGAAAATATCCAAATAGCGACTAAACAGGTACCAACTTTAAAGATCGTCTAAGAAAGCCGAAACTACCTACGTTAGCATATGGGAAAGTACGCGGCGACACGATAGAAACATTCAAATTCCTATTGGGAATGAATGAGCCAGAAGTGTGTCAAGATATATATAGACTTGGAGAAGACAGGAGAACAAGAGGACATTCCAGAAAGATATATAAGGAGAGGTCTAGATTAACAAAGAGAAAAAAAAAGTTTTGTCATCGAGTAGTCAACAACTGGAACATGTTACCATAAAATGTAGTACAGTCAGAATCGGTAGTTAAATTGGAAAGAAATCTAAATAAAGCATGGGGGGGGAGAACAAGAATAATATTACAACTATAAAGCTAAAATACAGTACAACAAAATTGTGCAAACTAGCCGCCACCGCCACTGACACGACCACAAATTCAGCTGATAATAGAGAGCTGGATACACAGGCCTAGAGGCCTCTTCCAGAACTTCGACTGAGAGTAACTGTGAGTAACATCAACATTACAACTTCTGCAAGTTAATCATGATCTGTCAGCATACATAATGGTAGCCAACAAGCCACACAGATATCCACATACATTTCATATAAATTAATAGGGAAGAGGCAAGGAGTCAATGAAGGGCAAAAAATTAATGTCTAAAAACATCCAGGTAAGTGAACAACTCAATGTTGCCAGCCATACTAATGGAACTAAAAATTCATACCCGAATCTCAACAAATTACAAATTACCTTTGGCGCAGACAAAGTTTTTTCTGTTTAGTGTGTCACAATTAGGCTAGTCCCCAGCCGGAAGGGCAAGACAGACAGATTGGAGATGGGGGATTAAGACTGCATGCCCTTTTCATCACCTCATGGTGGGATCGAACCCGAGTACTTCATGCCTGTCACTTTCCAACTCGTAAGCTCTACCCGAGTCACTTCCCCGAGTACTTCATGCCTGTCACTTTCCAACTCGTAAGCTCTACCCGAGTCACTTCCCAACTCGCAAGCTCTACCTCTGAGCTATTGCAACCCCCTAAGAACCATCCAATAATTCTAACAAAAATCTGACCATTAGGATGGCCAGAAAATACACACACTCAAATAAACAGAACAGAGAGACAGGCATAATTCAATCCGGTATATAGAAGTGTTACGAGGTATTAAGTATCAATTTTCATTGTCTTTCAGTTTAACACTTGGGGCCTACGAAACATCAACCATTTCAATGCTTTTCTACCCGAGTACCTCTACAGCCTACAAGACTTTCAGTCGGAATGCCTGTAGTCTATAGTACATCATCTGTGTTGAGGGTATAATATTTCAAATGCATTGTTTATGTGTCACCATTAGTCCCTAAGAAGGGAGGTGGACACAGACAGATTGGAGTTGGGGGAAAGACTGGATACCTTTTCCAACATCTTGTGGTGGGCTCCAACAAGCGTTAGTTAAATCCTGAATTGTGCGCTCTACCAATGAGCTACCAAAGTCGCCATTATGAAAATTTCCAATGCCTAGCGTCATTATGCATTGCAAAGTTTGAATCCCACAGTTCCAAACCATAATATGGGCTGCATCTACCGAAAAAGGATCTATCTATCATTGCTACTTTGATTAGTGAAAATTAGTATCGTTTGGTGCACCCTATAGCTTGACAATGGGGAAAATTCTTCTAGCTACGTCTTGGATTTGATAATTTTCTCATGTATAACTGTTTGTTTCATCATGAACTACCAAAAAATTAGGTATTTATGTCATACATTTTCAATATATTCACACAATACTTAAAACATAAGTATGGCTTACATAGACAGCTTGTGAATAGAGCTAAAGCCTTGTCTTTCAGCAAGAACATCTGCAGCCGATAAGACATCAGCCATTTTCCTTGTCTTTTTTATGAACTTCTGTAAGGCTTGAACGATATTTGGCTGCTTCAATGTCTTTCAGTCTATCAGCTGTGGTCCAAGACATCAGGCATTTTCCAAGCCTTTTGCTATAACACCTGTAGCCTATAAGACAGCTTAAACACCTATATTCTATAAGACATTAGGAATTATCCACGACTTTCAGTATAATACAACTAGCGAATAAGACATTGGCAATTTTCACTGTCTTTCAGCTTAACACCTGTAGCCTATAAGACATCAACAAATTCTATGTTTTTCTACCCGAGTACCTCTAGAGCCTACAAGACATCAGAAATATGCCATACTATTCAGCCTTAATGCCTGTAGTTTAGAATATTTTTACTATATTCCAAATCATTCTCCGTTAACAACTGTATGGCTTATAAGACAGGCTATTTTCCATGTCTATGCCTGAACAAATGGACCCTATACGACTGCATACATTCTTCATGTCTTGAAGACTATATACCTGTAGCCTGTAAAACATCAGCCATTTTCCAAGTCTTGCTGCCTAAAGACCTGCAGCCAATAAGACATCAGCCATTTTCCATATCTTGCAGCCTGGACACCTGTGTTGCACAGCCTATTAGGCATAAACAATTTTCAAGATATGAATGAGGCAATCAAAGAGGGAAAACAGACAATTTCAACCTAGACACCAACCAGTATTGGCTTACGGCAAACTAAATGAAAAACAAACATTAGAAAAAGACTGCTAATCACCAGCTTTTTCAGCAAAACAGACAGACAGCCAACTGTTCAGGTGTAAATAGAAGCACACCTATACCCAGCCCAGACAGACTTATTAACAGACTGACACCAAGCCAAGAGCTCGACATAACTGACTGTTGCATAGCCAAAACCTCGTCACGTCAGATTTTGCCACTTACAGATCTGATATTTGATAAACAGACAATTCCAGTCTCTAGAGGAGGTAAACTTCCAAATATTCCCCAAAGTACAGAAGAAACAAACAGACAACCCACATTTTAGGTGAACACAGATGAAAAAATATACCCAGCCATGACATAACAGACTGCCACACAGCTAAAACTGATCATCCCAGATTCTGCCTATGAGAGGTACTGTACATAGATAAACAGACAAGTCTTCCCCATATGCAGACAGAGGAAATAGGCAATACACATTCCTGAGAATACATAAAAGACTGACACAGCCAATAGCTCATCATACCAGACTCTGTCTATAACTGATCTACAGACATACAAGCAGACAAATCCAGCAACATGGGTAGGCAAACACCTAAGTCTTTCCCTATATACAGATGACAACCGACATATCAGGAGTCCACAGATGGACACCTATATTCAGTACCAGACACACATAACAGACAAACCACAACCAAGAGCTAATCTATCCACATTCAGCCACTGACAGGTTCACAGACAGATAATCAGACAAATCCAGTCACTCCAGGATGCAAAGTTCTAAGTCTTTCCCCGAGTACTGACATAGAAAACACACAATCTACATTCCAGACAGGGCATAAGGTGACACAGCCAAGAGCTCATCATCCCAAATTCTGCCTCTGACAGGCTTGCGAACAGATTAAAGACATAGCCTGATACTTGAAGAGGTATACACCCAAGTCTTTCCCCAAATACAGACAGACCCAGACATTTCAGGTGTCTACAAATGCACCTCTATATTCCGACCAAACAGACCACATACAAGATTTAATAAACATCGATTCTGTTCATAACAGGTTCAGAGACAAATAAACTGTCAATTTCTGTTACGAAAGGAGGCAAACTCCCATGTCTTTCCCGAATACATAGATGAAACTGACAATCAATATTTTCAAATTGACATAACAGCTGACACGGCCAGATATTGCCTGTAACAAGTCTACAGACAAGCAGACAAAATCCAGTCTCTTGAAGAGGCAATACCTACGTCATTCCTCAACTACAAACAGAAAACAGACATTTCAAGTGTCCACAGATGCACACCTACACCCAGGCCAGACAGACATAACAGACCGGGCCAAAGCCGAGACTTAACCATTATTCTCCCTCTGTCAAGTCTACAGAGATATTAACTGACAAGTCCAGCCACTCGCGGAGGCTAACTTCCATGTCATTCCAAATGAAAAGGAAACAGACAACCATTTCAGCCCAGACATAAAACAGACTAAAACAGCCAAGAGTTCATCATCCCAGATTCAGCCTCTGTCAGGTCTACACACGCATAAACAAATAAAACCAATCACTCCAGGATGCAAAATTTCCAGTCTTTTCCCACCACAGACAATGGGGAAACAGTCACAGGGCATATACACCGACGCACAGACAAGTGATCTTGACCTAGGACCGTCTGGCTGCAGACAAAATTAATACGTAAGAAAATTTGGCGATTCAAACAGGTGTTTTTCTCTCTATTCCTCACTTCTTCCTCTCCATCTCTCCCTATTCATTGCAAGGGGTAAATAGAAGAATGGAGAATAATCGGCGTTTTCCCTCTTCCCCTTTATTCGTTCTCCCGTTTACCCCTTTTTCTTCATAACCCCTGTTTTCCCCCATTCGCGAAAGTTAAACGCCAGTCAACTACGAAAACGAGACGTTTAAAAATGTTTATATTTACTGTAAATGAATCATTTTTGCGTTTAATAAAGATTCGAAATATAAATCAGAATAACAAACGATAACCCAAACGCAAAAGGAAGGCGCCTGGAGAAGCAAAATAATTATTGAGAGCATTTTAAAATAATTCCTACATTTATCGGCCATTTCTCTTCCTTCCTCCATTTTTACTCACCTCCCTCATTCCCTCCCCTTGATTCTCTTTTTCCCCGTTTCTCACTTTATTATTTCTCTCTTTCCCTCTCTAACTCCTCTCTTCACTTACCTTCTCTTAGGGGCTGTTATTCTTTCCTCTTCTCTTCCTTATTCCATTTTGAATTTAACTGAAATCACTGAATTATTGGACTATCTCCCACTCACCTCCTTTCTTCTCTCTTCTCTCTTCTCTCTCTCTCTCTCCCTCCACTCCCGCCACCCTACCAAAGGGAGGAAAACCCCCAGAGCCCCGACACCCCCCCACCAGCAAACATTGAAAAGGTGGAGACTCCGTTTCTCTCCTTCTCTCTACTTCCTACTTCCAAGGTTCCAATACTATCTCAAACGAAAGGAAAACACATTTAATTAATTCCGAAATGTATTTAAAACTTATTATCACATATTTATGCAATATTAAGTCTTTACGTATGCAAACTGTATAGCCTAATATAGTCAAATAAGCTCACAATACAATTTCACACGCATTAGAGCTACATATGTATAATCGTAAACTGTAAAATATATCCTTTATTACTGCCATAATTAAAAATGAAAATATATATTTTACATCAACTCCTTTTTATAAAATATTATTTCCATATGAAAGGTATTAATAGAATGAGTAGACGACTGTTGATTAAAGACTTTCAATGTACTTCAGGCGACAGCAGACCTAAATTTCGTTTTCTGCTTTGCTATTCTATAGTTGCTCTTTTTTATTTTAAACTTTATATTTTGCATTTCCTTCATGGCACAGTGCTTGTTCCACCTATTAAATAAAATACATTTATTTATACGAATATATTTGTATGCAATATTATACAAATTATTCTAAATTTCTGATATAGTCAGAAATTACGATATTTATTATTGTGAAATATGGCAATTATAAGTAGTAGCGAGTGGCATCAATAAAGATATATTTTTATATCGATTAATTAGTTATTAATAAATATATTATGTCTGTCATACTTGATGTCATGAATATACTCAGATAGAGTTGGAAATTAAAGCTATAACAACATATATATTTATAAGTAATTTAGTTATCGTTTAAAGGAAGGGCACATTCACCGACAAACAGCCGGCTTGGGTTATAGGGTCGAGTTTGCGCCTTCCATTTAGGCTAAAAGTAGCCAAAAGTAGCCATCATTGACCACATTTTAAGGCCATTGCTAAATACAGCGGTTTCTAGAGCCATAATCCAATTACAAATGGATTGCCAGAATCAAGACAAATAACACATTTATAGTACAGGAATGTATCATTTCCATCATTTATTGTAATGTATACCATTTAGTAGTAGGGTCTACCCCTCTCATTTATCCCTCCCTCCCTCCCTCCCTATTTCAATAGAGAGGGAGGGAGAAATAACGCCTAGGAGGGAATTCCTAGTCCCCTCGTTCCACCCCCAATTAGTCTGCGTATGATGCGGAGAAGGTATTCTTGAACTCCATCCGTAGGGGGGGGGGTGAAGAGAGAAGAATATGTAAAGAGAGAAATGAAGTAATGGGAGGCAGAAATCACAAAGTTCCTCTTTTGGATTTAACCCCACCCATGTTCAAGAAGGAAAGACGAAATTGTAATTTAGGAAAGAATGAAAGAAGAAACTATAGGAGACAGAGGACGCACAGGGCTGAATCCACCCAATTCCAGGAAGGGGAAAAAAAAAAAAACACTGTGGAGGAAGAGATGAGAGAAAACTTGGCGACTACGGGAGGCAGAGGCCTCTTAATACTTCACATGGGTATAATCCACCAGCCGGTGATGATATGCTAAAAATATACCTTTTAAAAGTCTATAAACTATGAATCACAGTTATTTATTATAAAACAATGAATTCACGGCCTGGGGTTAGAAAGGGCATTCACTCAGGGTAACGATCGCCCTCTGCCAAAACAAAGTTTTTCGTAAGGAGGCACTATCTTAGCCTGTACAAGAAAAGGTAGTCCGTGACGTAAAATGGGATCATCATCATCATCATCATAATATAAAACAATGGATTAAATCATATAATTAATCAATACCTGTCATGAAGTTTGATAAACATGTTATCTAAATTGAACATTCGTAGGTCAAAGACAGAGTCTGCGGGATCATGTCCTAGTTATTGGCAAAATAATAATAAAAAATAATAATTATTGGTGTCCTTGAGTATTTTTACATTCATATAATAATAATAATAATAATATATTATTATTATTATTATTATTTTTTTATTATAATTATAATTATTATTATTATTATTATTATTATTGTGGTTGTTGTTGTTGCTGTTAGAGTTTTCATACCGGCTTAATGACAATGGAAAAACAATTAAGGGCAAAAATAAAAATAAAAAAATGCCAGACTTACGCTTAATAAATCGCTAAGAGACATATGAGAGTATTTTTTAAGTATAATTAGTATTATGCGCTATTAGTAATCCCTTCACTGGGGTGGACAGACTGAGTGTGGCTAGGATATTAATTAAGGCTGGATGTCCACCCTAACGCCCCAAGGTGGGCTCGATGAAGGGTCTGTCAACTCTCCAGTCGAGTATTCTAACCACTCGGCTGCCCTGGTCTCATTTTTGTATATAATACTGAGTGAAATTATATCTCCGCCTAATGTAACGTGTTATTGCAATTATGAAATATACATATTTCTTCACACTCATTTAATCTAACTTTTATTACTATAATTTCGCATGAAATTATAGCTTTGTAATATTTACAGTCTCTTAAATGACTAAGTCAGTTCAATTATTAAGAGCGTGGTATCATCGTTGATTGTTTACATCTGTGTTTTATATAAGTATTGAGTATAGTCACATATGAAATCATAGATTTGTAAAATTTATAATCTTTTAAGTAAAGCAGAAAATGAATTCTTAAGAATGTAATATCATTGTATACTCTACCGCCAGAATATCATACATATACCGAGGCTGTTTCCCCCTTAAATTGGGAGGTAGCCGACATCAAAAAAGGAAAACAGTTTGGGGAGAAGTTATTCTCCCCCCCCACTCCCCTTCTTCTTTGACGTCTCACAGGAGGTTGGTACAAGGGGGGGGATTCCCAGTCCCCCCGCCGCGTCCACTTTTAGTCGCCTTTTACGACACGCAGGGAATACGGTGAGGCTATTCTTTGATATTGTGCCCGCCCCACAGGGCACAGGATATATATATATATATATATATATATATATATATATATATATATATATATATATATATATATATATATATATATACACATATACATATATACACATACATATACATATATATACATGTACACACACACACACATATATATATATATATATATATATATATATATATATATATATATATATATATATATATATATATATATATATATATATATATAAAGTTTATATTCACTGCACCATACGTAATTGAATATTATTTTGAGACTTAATATTTATATTCTCAACTGCATCTTTACAAGGTAAGACCCAACCTCTGGTGGGTGGCCCATTCAAGAATCCACTGGGGGAACAAATCAATCTCAACTTAGTGCCGGTTCCAAGCCCAGATCACGGTAAGCGTCGGTGCCAGGAAGAGCATGCGGCCGTAAAATTAAGCTATACCAACACAAGCTCCAACAGGGTAGTGCAAACAGCGACCCAATAAAACATAGGGAAAATGCTGCTGGGATGGAAGTAGCAGCTCACGTTGTGTAGATGAGGTCACTGAAGGAAGACTCTTAAATTTGCAATCTCAGCTCATAGATTTGTAAAATTTATAATCTTTTAAGTAAAGAAGAAAATTAATTCTTAAGAATGTAATATCATTGTATGCTCTACCGCCAGAATATACGTTTACAAAATTCACGTGTCTGTCGTTTTCCTTAGTGTGACATTACTTCATCTCTGTCTTGTCCTTGTCCTTTTTCTTTTCCATCGTCTTGGTATTTTCTCATGCCCGGGCCTTTATTGATGAGGGCAGTTTCTGCCTGTCCCGGTGTCACAAAAAAAATAAATAAATAAATATATATATATATATATATATATATATATATATATATATATATATATATATATGTATATATATATATATATATATATATATATATATATATATATATATATATATATCATACTTTTTTGTGTAAGAGTAGTTGATGACTGGAATTCGCTATTCAAAAGAAGTAATGAATGCTAACTGTATTCATAGCTTTAAGGACAAATGTGAAAAGCATCATTTTTATAGAAATGGAGCCGACCAGGAAACGGGGAGTTACAAGCATATGGCTCTTTCCCGTAAACAAAATTAGGTAATTACAATTGGTTAATTATGCACACACACATGCAGACCTAAATAGTCTGCATGAGTTGTCAGAAAAGTGGATAATGGTATTCAGTACTTCAAAATGTAAGGTAATGAGAATGGGCACAAGTGCGAGAAGGTCCATACTTGGATTCTCAATAGCAGGAGCAGAACTTCGAGGCGAAGAAGAAGAGAGATCGATCTATCAGATGCTACTTTAGTATGTGATCTACGCGAACGTTTCTTCTTTAGTATGTGATCTACGAGAACGTTTCTTCTTTAGTAAGTGATCTACATTTAAGAAAATTATCTAAGGGCATGCATATATATATATATATATATATATATATACACTGTATATATATATATATATATATATATATATATATATATATATATATATATATATATATATACATAAATATATATATATATATATATATATATATATATATATATACTGATATATATATATATATATATATATATATATATTATATATATATATATATCCTGGTGTCACAATCATTAAAAAATATATATATATATATATATATATATATATATATATATATATATATATATATATATATATATATATATATATATATTAAAAGAATTATGTTTTAAAATAAAGTATTTATGATATCTTAAGGCAAACTTTTGGGACCTTGGAAATTTTGAGATTTGCCAGAGCCCTAACTTAAACTAACCAACCTAACCTAACCTATATTAACCTAGCCTAATCTAACTTAACCTCTCCTAACTTAAATTAACCTAGCCTAATCTAACTTAACCTCTCCTAACTTAAATTAACTTAGCCTAATCTAACTTAACCTAACCTGACCTACCTTAATCTAACTAGCCTAACCTATCTTAACCTAACCTAATCAAACCTAATTTTAAATTTGCATAATATACAAATGTAACCTTATTTGGAAACGTAGATCACATGATAAGGTGACGCATCGTTCTGTTAGATCAAATTAGGAATGTAGATCACATACTAAAATAGCACCGAATTCTAGGAGTAAACAAACTGGCAGACATGTCTCCGAAAATGCATAGAAATGGCATAGTAAGGGCAGCATATGCTTTCTTAGCAAACGTAAGGGTAGCCTTCAGACACGTGGACATGGAAATGTTCATATATAATTATGTAACCTATGCAAGACCAAAGCTTGAATTTGCAGCACCTTTTTGAAATCCGCACTTAAAAAAGCATATAAATAAGCTGGAAAGAGCTCAAAGACATGCCACGAAACTGGTGCCAGAAATACGCAATCTCAGTTATGAGGAGAGGCTGAGGGAATTACACTTACCATCACGCGAAGCTAGAAAAGTGAGGGGGGGGGGGTATGGTGACGGTTTTTAAATTCCTTCATGGTTATGACAGAGTGGAAAGGGATCGATATTTTTATATGGCTGGCACTAGAACTAGAGGTCATAATATGAAGCTGCGTAAGAAAATTTCTCTGCAGGATGTAAGGAAGTACATTTTTTTTTAGTGTAAGAACAGTTGACGATTGGAATTCACTACGCGAGAAGGTAGTTAATGCTAAATCAATTAATAGTTTTAAGAACAAATATAAGTATCATTGAATATAAAAATGAAGCTGACCAGAGCTTTTTCCCGAATGCACAAAAAGGTAATTACAGTTAGGGAATTACACACACACACACACACACACACACACACACACACACACACACACACACACACACACACACACACACACATATATATATATATATATATATATATATATATATAGACACCGTGGCTCAAACGGTAGCGTCCGCGACTCTGAGGCGTCAGGTCGAAGGTTCGCGCCCCGTCACGGTCTAAGGTTAGCAAGGGCATGCATTCAGAGTAACGATTACATCTGCCAAAACAAGTCCTTCGCAAGAAGGCAACCGTCCTAGCCCTTGGTTGAAATGGGAATCCTGACGTAAAACCGGAACATATATATATATATATATATATATATATATATATATATATATATATATATATATATATATATATATATATATATATATATGTATGTATGTATTTTGTATTACGTCTTTTATGTCACCATTACTCCCTTTTATAAAGGTAGGAAGACAATTTGGAGCTGGAAAATGTAGGCAAGTTGCTTTTTTTAACGCTTAGCGATGGTCTCAATCACGTGTCTGTTACTACTGGAGTCAAGTGCTCTAACCACTGCGCTAACGCGGTCACATTGTAATTATTTAAAAGTTTGATAATATAATTCCTTAATCATATAAAAGTAAGCAAATATCATGAATATTTTCAAAAAATTCCATCGGTAGCAAGTCTTTAATAAACATAATAAAGAAAATCTAGCCACTGGGGATGCAAACCAGTTCAAGGCGGTGTCGGTACTAAGCCCTAATCAATAGAGAGGTTGATATCAGGAAGGGCATTTGGAGGTAAAACATAAACCAAGACAATCCACTAGTCCCTAAGAGACCAGTGAGAAACATCGACCCCATTTGAACACAGGAAAATCTGTCGATGCAATGGTGAGACCTAGTATCATGAAAACCATCCGACAGTAACAACTTCAGCAGGATACCAACTATCGCTTCAATAGTAGCTAGTGAAAAATAGTGACCCCATATAAGCACTGAGAAAGCTGGGGGAATAATGAAGAGGTTTGGGTATTAGAAATGGCATTTGGTCGGAAAATCTGAGTCAAAGCAAACCACTAGTTCAAGAGGCTGATGGAATATAGTGATCCCGTCTGAACATGACAATAGCTGGTGGAGACGGTTGGTATTAAGGGGGGCATCCAGTTGTACAAACAATGACTAAAAAAAATAACCACTTGCTCCAAAGAGGCTAGTGAAAAACAGCGCCCTCATATGAACATGGGAAAAGTTGATCGATCAACGGAAAGCTTCGGTTAAAGAAAAGGCATTTAACCGAAAAAAAAATCTGGGGCTAGTGTGAAACATACGCGCCAGCTGATCATGGAAAAAGCAAGTGGACCAAGAGAGACTATTAGTATCAGGAAAGGCCGTAAAAATGTGAGTCAGAAGCAACCACCACTTCCTAAGAGGCTACTGAGAAACAGCAACCCCATAGTGAAATTGAAAAAGCTGACAGATCGATGTAATGAATTGGTAGTAGGAAGAGCATCCGGCTGTAAGACTTTCAGTTCAAAATCAGCCACTAGTCCTTAAGAGGCTAAAATAAAACAACAATCCCTCCTAACCAGGAAAAAGGCTATGACTACCACCACTACTACTACTACTACTACTACTTCTACTACTACTACTACTACTACTACTACTACTACTACTACTACTACTACTACTACTACTACTACTATTACTACTACTACTAATAATAATAATAATAATAATAATAATAATAATAATAATGATAATAATAATAATGGCAAAAGAATCCCACAGTAAATAGGATAGCTTTACAATAGGAAAGCGTACATCCGTATCTTGGAAATGCTTTTGACAGAAACAGAAATCTTGATGATGTGTAATTAAAAATTAGAAACAACACTCCACTCTGTGTTGCTTTTTCCATTAATGAAGTTGCCATTGACTTTCCATCTATAATAATAATTTATATCTATATACATGAGCCGTAGTCACCGTGGCTCAAACGGTAGCGTCCGCGACTCTGAGGCGTCAGGTCGAGGGTTCGCGCCCCGTCACGGTCTGAGGTTAGCAAGGGCATGCACTCAGGGCAATGATTACATCTGCCGAAACAAGTCCTTCGCAAGAAGACAACCGTCCTATCCCTTGGTTGAATAGGGAGTCCGTGACGTAAAACCGGAACAACGACATCTATATACATGAGCCATTCCCTTATAAGGGGAATAGCTGAGTCACGGCAAAAATACCCCGACTCTTTGGGAAGAGAATATACAGAGGAGGCGATTCCCAGTCCACTCGCTCCGCCCCATTTAGTCGACTCTTACGACACGCAGGGGAAAACGGAGGAAGTATATTAGCTCCCTCCCTCAGGGGGAATAATAATAATAATAATAATAATAATAATAATAATAATAATAATAATAATAATAATAATAATAATAATAATAATAATAAAAATAATAATAATAATAATAATAATAATAATAATAATAATAATAATAATAATAATAATAATCGTTGTCGTCGTCGTCGTTATTATTATTATTATTATTATCATTATTATTATTATTATTATTATTATTATTATTACCATTATTATTATTATGAAGTTATAGCATATTAATTTTTACTGAGCTGCGAATTATATTATGTGCATTAAAATAATTTACATTACATAAGAATTATAGTATATATTTCCCTAGAATATTATAATTTCTCTGCCCAAGTAAAACTATGATTAAAAAAAAAAAAACATATTCTTCATTTCTTTTGGTGACGCAGTGGATCAGTGCCTGACTCACACTCCAGAGTCTAGACAATATTATTAAACCGAAGGTGTCTGTTTACGTTTTATGTGTCAATATTAATTCCCGTTTTCCGGGTGGACTCAGAGTGCGGCTGGAGTATTAAGGCTGGATGCTCCTTCTAACGTCCCACGGTCGGCTCGAAGTGGATCTGGTTTGGAAGGACAGAAATGCGTGACTGACTGCAGTCTCATGTTCTATATTCACTAACCTCAGTCCACTTGAGGAGGAGAATATATGTGTGGCTATTCATTGGTAGGTCGGCAGAAAGGTAAAATCTCAAGAGTTGAAAGGAGTAGGAGTAGAGAACTCTGTAGTTTTGGGACTTCAGTAGAAAAATTTCCAGTTCCGTCTGTTTTATGACCTGTGTTGATCAGCGCACCAGCTTGTGGGCTGCTGTTCTACAAGACTCATATTCGAAATTCCAAAATTGGAGGTAAAATGTTTTAAATAATAATAATAATAATAATAATAATAATAATAATAATAATAATAATAATAATAATAATAATATTTTTTTTTATTTATTGCTAATCCACTGCAGCCAGCAGGGTGGCAACGACTGTAACAAAAGCGGTAAAGAAGCCAAGAGCCTTCAATATATTTTGACCTCTCTCACCCTTTCCATTTGTTAATTTGCGGTAAGAAGAGAAATTTGGAAGGAAATATTAAACTCGCCTTTTTATAGTTGACTCCAACAACAAATGGAATAATAATAATAATAATAATAATAATAATAATAATAATAATAATAATAATAATAATAATAATAATAATAATAATAATAATTATTATTATTATTATAATAATAATAATAAAGAGTAAGCAATAAATGTGAAAGCATCTACTCATTCAAAATGATAATTCTAATAATTATTGAATGTATCAAGCTCTGGAATTGGGGGTTGGGGGTCCAGAAATGACGGGGTAAGCCGTGAAAAATCTACCTCCCCCATTCATTGACTGGAAACAAACAGTTATCAATTTAAGCATTTCTCCTTCCTTACATATGTCCAGCAGGCTTATTAGATAAAAATACATTATTTCATCATAAATAAATCATAATAGTTATTTATGAAGAAAGATATATAAAGATATGGGAATTGCATATATGGCGCTATCTGGTATCGTCTGCATTGGGGTATTGTAGTTTTGTTACTATGATGATGTGGAGGTTTTCACAGGAGCCATTTTGAAATTATGATTAACAATTCAATAAAATTATAGTGCCAATATTAAGAGAAATATGTAACGTATATTAGAGATGATTTAGTGTTGCATATCTGGCGACATCTTGCATGGAGTGCATTGTCAATGGGTCAGGCATTAAGACCCGCTTCATTTACCATGTGGAAGTCATGGTGAGAGGGTGTGTTGCTCGTGAGGGAGAAAACTGAACTAGAATTATGAATAACATTAATAGTTCCGTTAAATCGAGTGAAACAATAGAGTGAAATGCTCAAAAATAATATTATCCGTGTTATTTTTGTTTTTTTAATCAGTGCGTTTTATTTCGATTTCCCTTTGAAAGTGTTTTTTACTAATATAATAAGAAATACAATGATACAATTTGTGCATTTCTGAGGATTTTTTTTTAATTCTTCGGAATAAGTGGAAAACGCTTTTTTTGAAGGTAAGAAGACACTGTCTGCTTGTTTTTTCTTGGTTAATATATTTATGTTGCGATACTACAGCTGAAGGTCTTGTGGACTGCAATTGGACAGTCCAGGACAGTTCGATTTTAAGTCTTCCTTCAGTTACGGTTCTTTTTCTATGCCTACAGCTACACCGAATATTCTTGGATATTCGTTACACATCTCTTATTAGCCTCTCACATCTGACTAGTCACAACACTTCATCTCCATTTCTATTTAAATTTTTTTCTTCGTGCCCAGACCCAATGAGGGCAGTTTCATTATTATTATTTTTTTTTGGCCCGTCCTGATATCACAATCATGAAAAAATGTACACTGGTTATGTATATGAAAAGACTAATTGTATTTTACTTTATATTTCGTAGAAGAAAAGAAAGAAAAAAAAAAACATTAATTTTGGAATTCTGCAAGCAGAAAGCTTGTTATTAAACTCAGCCTCACCTTCTCCATTAATTTCTTTCAATTCGTCTGTTATCGAACTGTTATTGACTTATCAGTTTGTCATACTAAAATCTCTTATCAATGACAGACATTGCAACATTAGTTCTCAACTAATTTAGATAGATAGATAGATAGTTTATTCTAATTCTGAGTGTATGTATATACAGAATACAAAAATGACTTTACGCTCTGAAGGTCCCTAAGATGAAATAATAATAATATTATTATTATTATTATTATTATTATTATTATTATTATTATATATATATATATATATATATATATATATATATATATATATATATATATATATATATATATATATATAGAGACAGATAGATAGATAGAGATAGATAGATAGATCAAGAAAGAGAGAGAGAGACTCATCATCCCCCATATACATTGTCCTAAGGTAGATTTTTCAGTCTGATAAAAATGATAAGAGGGTAGCGACACTGTTATCTGTGAAAGCGATAGTATAGACATCCTTATCTGTAGAGAATCATTGTAGGGTTCAACATGAGTCCTAGATTGGGAATTATAGAAAATTGATTGGATATTATTATTATTATTATTATTATTATTATTATTATTATTATTATTATTAGTAGTAGTAGTAGTAGTAGTAGTAGTAGTAGTAGTAATAGTAGTATTTCACTACTACTATGGCGCTTAATTAAACTGTTACAAGTATCGTTACTACTACTACTACTACTACTACTAATAGTATTAATAATGATAATAATAATAATAATGATAATTATTATTATTATTATTATTATAATCGTATTCTGTTTTGTTATCATTACTGAGGAAACCCATGAGTAAGATGCACTCGCGGGGTTTCCCCCCCTAATAAACTCTACGGGAAATCAACTCCCATATTCGCTCCTCGGCAATCTCTTCCAAGTTGCGTCTCTCTCTCTCTCAAACATGATCAAATGCTATTAAAACTTAGCATTATATACTATATTTTACTCTTAATTAATAATCGCAGAGTCGTCTTCTGTCATCAGTCAATTGTTATACTATATTTTATTCTTTATTATTTGTTTTCATTAATTAAAATGAATTGAAAATTATACTAATATTTTGACTTACATATGGCCAACTGTAAACTTTAATGTTAACAATTGCATGTTACTGGGAGTGTCCGGTGTGCACATGTCCCCCATGTACAGTTATCTGATTAATAAAAGCCACTCTCTCTCTCTTTCTTAGTTTTCCATATTCTCGTTCTTGAAATTGTATATGTATTCACCAATGGCCGGCCAATTTCCTTGATGTACTTACTATATCTGCTGAGTTGGCAGGGGTTAGGATAAGAGAGACTTCACTCCAGTCACGTCCACATCGTCGATACCGAATGAGGCGGGCCTTTGACCCGCTAAAGCCACGTAAATATAATGCCACAAAAATGTCGCAGACTTTTTACATTCATTAATATATTCTACTACTTCTTTGCTTACAGTTATTAATTTCTTAATTCATTCTTAACATTACATTTCATCTCATCATAGCCAATATTACCCGAATGGTGAAAGGATTGAGTGGATAGAAAGGGATTAAAATACCTTTGAGCGAATGTACTTCGCAGCTTAATCAATAATAGATTTTCCTACTTATCAGGTTGAAGTAATGGCAGCATTTATTTAAGTTCGTCTCTCTCTCTCTCTCTCTCTCCTCCCTCCAGCTATACTTATATATAGTGAATGCATGTATGTATGTATGTATGTATGTATGTATGTATGTATTATTATTATTATTATTATAGCAGCTATCTATATTGTTGTTCATATTGCAAATCCGGAACTGACCCCAGCCATATGCAACTGTTCGGGATTCCATGTGTTGCTGGTAGAAACACGCCAGTAAAGCTCCTTTTATCGTCATATCATTATATAGGGAAAATAAAAAAAAAACAAAGCTATGTTAATTGTTTACCGGGTATGAGTTGAGACCCCTCGGGATTAATACACGTTTGGACCCTATGATTAGCAAAAGTATTCAAGAATTTAAATCCTAATTTTGATACTAGGGAAGAGTGAGTCATTGTTCCCTAGTGCCCCAGGGTAAAGGAAAATATGAAGGCAGAAGACTATAAAAAAATTCAGGCCTGAGATTATGGATTGGGTGATTAGAGATATGGGTACTTAAAGAGTCCAAGACGGAGTTCGCTCTTGTTATGTATACAAATAAATGTTATTTATGTAGTTCTAGTTGGTGAAGTTTCACTAAACGTGTTGTCTACCTGCGTCTGAAATTTATGCTAAGGGAGACGGTGTCAACAAAGACTCGAAAATGTGGAGAGGAAAACGTCTATTTTAAGCCATTTTGGGAGGAAGAGTTTGCGTCTGTCTCTTGGCTGTTTAATTTTAGGAAACTGACATCCAAATTCATATATATATATATATATATATATATATATATATATATATATATATATATATATATATATATATATATATATATATATATATATATATATATATGTCATTTCCGAATGAGAAAAGCTACACTCGATTACAGCAGTCACCAGTCAACATTTTGACAGTATTTGGTATATATTTGTAATTTGCCAGTACTTAATCTAATATATATTACCAGCGTAAAATAATACATACATGAATAAATCCTAATTTGAGTATACTTCTACTATGTATTTAAGAGTTTAGTAAAAAAAAAAGATGTATGCGTAATAATAAATGGGTGTATGTAAAAAGTATTCATGTCCTGCCTCTCTTAAGGGCGGTTTACACGGTCAACGGTTCGTCGAACCCGGTTCGACAGACAAGTGTTTGAAGTGATGTTCGAACGTGTGAACGGGGTATTTGGTTGTCGAACGTGTTCGACAAACGTGTTCGACAACCAAATACCCCGTTCAAACTTTCGAACATCACTTCAAACACTTGTCTGTCGAACGCGGTTCGACAGACAAGTTCACACGTTCGAACATCACTTCAAACACTTGTCTGTCGAACCGCGTTCGACGAACCGTTTGACCGTGTAAACCCCCCTTTATACATTTCAAGTTTTGTTCTTTGTGACACTTTATTAAACAGGTGGAGGGCCATTCATGTCTTAATCTTATATTTTAATGTCGCTATTTTGCCTGGACGCTAAGATTGACTGACTGTAAAAATTTATCTTTACAGGAGTCTGTGAAAATGTCCTTTACAATTATTTCTTATATACTAAAGACTCCTTTGCATTATAGTAATAATCTATAAAGCTTGTTCAATACATAGTACAGAGTAAGTATATATGTATCAGAGAAAGTGCCTGCCTGCACATAATCCATACACAGTTGAACACTTTTTTGTTGATATTAATTAACATAACATATGTTTGCATTTCTAGATCATGCACATATGATACAAACTACAATATAATGTAACTCAAAATATTTACATACACTCATACACACACTATATTTTCACATTTTAATATGTATCATTATTTACTCTGCTAGCGTATCGCATTATAATTATTTTCCCTTTATACTTTCTTTCATATGTTATTTTACCATATAGTAGGTTGGTCCATGGCACCATTCACCCATTGCAATACTACAGCTGAAGGGTCTCTTGGACTTAAGTAGGCTATATCAACACTGAATATTCTTGGATATTCATTACACATCTTTTATCATCCATTCATATCTGACAAGTCACAACATTCACCATCTGTGTTTCTTATTACGTTATGTTTTCTTCATGTCCAGTCCCGATGAGGGTAGATTTTTTTTTTTTTTTTTGAGGGGGCCCGTCCTGGTGTCTCAATCATTATATATATATATATATATATATATATATATATATATATATATATATATATATATATATATATATATATATATATATATATATGGCCCCATTCCCCTTGTAAGGGGGGTGGCCGAGCCAAGAAACTCGCCTTTAACACGATTCACACATCTTCCTGAGGGAAGGGGGTAGAACACTTCCTCCGTGTTTTTCTGAGTGTCGTAAAAGTTGACTAAATGGGGCGGAGTTGGGGGACTGGGAATCCCCTCCTCTGTATTGTCAACCTACTAAGAGCCAGAATATATATATATATATATATATATATATATATATATATATATATATATATATATATATATATATATATATATATATATATATATATATATATATATATATATATATATTAGAGAGAGAGAGAGAGAGAGAGAGAGAATGAATTTGGAAGGCTACGTGGGATCTAGTTTTGTCTCATAGACAGTCGATGCTGGATTCGAATTTTGCGGTTTGTAATATGAATAGATATCTATCGTGTGCTCTTCCCTATTAACTCAACACCCTACGAGAGTAATCTGTTTGATGTCTAAGGCAAGCGATGACATGGTTATCTGCATTGATTTTAAAATAAAAATTTTTCCTTATTAAAATAAAACAACTGTCTGTTTATATGAAATTTCTCAAACAAATATTCGAGCACACACACAGATATATATATATATATATATATATATATATATATATATATATATATATATATATATATATATATATATATATATATATATATATATATATATATATATATATATATATCCTGAAGTAGGAAACTTTGCATACTAGTAAGAGTAGGAGTAGTAGTTTTAGATGTCATAATGATAATAATAATAATAATAATAATAATAATAATAATAATAATAATAATAATAATTGGTTTCGGTTTTACGTCACGAACTCCCTTTTCAACTAAGGGCTAGGACGGTTGCCTTCTTTCGAAGGACTTGTTTTGGCAGATGTAATCGTTACCCTGAGCGTATGCCCTTACTAACCTCAGTCCGTGACGGGGCGCGAACCCTCGACCTGCCGCCTCAGAGTCGCGGACGCTACCATTTTGCCACGGAGACTACAATAATAATAATAATAATAATAATAATAATAATAATAATAATAATAATAATAATGTATGGGATGTAAGCAAGTAGCCTAACCCATAGTATTAATATATTTTATTTATTATTAATTGTATTAATATGAATAAACCTTCCAAAGGCAACATATAATTGTGATTAGAGAACAGTTGCCATAATGTCATTCATTATATTTCATGAATATAAATGAGAGTATTGAGAAAAGCAAATACTCTCTTATCACATTTATAATTTACATTTGGGAGGGTTGGCTCATGAGTAACAAACAATAATAAATAAATAAAATGAATTCTGCTTTCGGTAATTATTATCATTATTTATTATTATTATTATTATTATTATTATTATTATTATTATTATTATTATTATGCAATCTGTTTTCTGATAGTCACGCAATCTTTCATAAAATCATCGTTGCAGACGGATAAATGCTTTACTGAC
>JAXCGZ010000570.1:2500-12500 GCA_037179515.1 Halocaridina rubra | reverse complement strand
GACAGGGACATAAGCGAATGCTCCATGAAAGTAACTGAAACGATCTATCTTTGACTCTGACTTTGGCCCGATTTCTTAAACAGTGTAAAGCTAGGATATCATATTGTTAGTTAGCTAGACACACACACAAATGGATTTCGTAAACGCATCTAACGTGGTTCTGTGTATGGCTAGGATCCCGTACGGGATCCTAGCCATACGCAGAACCACGTCAGTTACGTTTATGAAATCCATTTGTGTGTGTGTCTACCTAACTAACAATATGATATCCTAGCTTTACACTGTTTAAGAAATCGGGCCAAAGTCAGTGTCAAAGATAGATCGTTTCAGTTACTTTCATGGAGCATTCGCTTATGTCTCTGTCGACTCACTTAAAATTATTCATATTATTGTTTGATTATGATGTCTCAAAATATCATTTTAATTCTGCATTCATGTTCTTAGAAAATTTTCAGTAATTATTGTTCGTACTTGTAATTGTTATGGATTATGGTTATTTATCACTACATAACGTTCTCTGGTGGCAATTTTTTTTTTCCATTTTCTAATGTTTCGTCTTTTCCTTTAACTTCAGTTTATCCTTCTGTCATGTGGGATCGCTAAAGTTGACCAGGTCTCCTCCACTTATTTTTCTTGAATATATTATCCTCTTTTAATTTCTTCTCCCTCATATCTTGTTTTATATTATTGGTCGGGGTCATCTCTCTCTCTCTCTCTCTCTCTCTCTCTCTCTCTCTCTCTCTCTCTCTCTCTCTCTCTCTCTCTCTCTCTCTCTCTCTCTCTCTCTCACACACACAGGCGGAATAGGCATTTCTACCCTTATCATGACCGTTGTGAGTAGAAATGAACGATAAAAAGTAAAACTTAAAAAGTCTACATACTTATGAAAATAAGCACAAAATACAATTACTTCATTTGCACATGCTTTAACATCATTAAATAAATTTATTCCACTGGGAAAAATAAAACCTCTTTCTTGAATCATGACTAAATGACGGGATTAACGCCGGACATCCCCAGTTGAGATTTAGAACTAGCTTTTAAGGATTTAACAATTTCTCACTAAGAGATGATGGTTCACACATCAAACATTGACAGGCTAAATCTGGCAATAAGTCCCAATAATGAAAATTTCCCAGTTGTCAACTGCAGTCTCGATTGAGACCTGGCCGAGTGTGAGTGAGATCGGTGTTTAATCCTTGGAAGAAACTTAACAGAGCCGGCACGGTTGCTAATGTCTTACTGTTCTGTTTTTTTTTCCTATTTACAGTCATAATACGTTGTGTGGTATTAGTATTAAATAGTGACCAGCTTTGTGATTTACTGTAGAATAATGCGCCTGAAAACTGCTTCTGTTAGACGGTACCTAGTAACCAATGGGTAAGTTTTAGTTTTTTTTTTCCTGTGTCGGTAATCATCAAAATATTTCCAGTGTACTAGAACTGCTCTCTTATTATTATTATTATTTTTATTATTATTACTTGGTGAACGGTATATAAATGTTTTCCCCTAACAAAAACGATAGTAAACTTTTAGAAGAGGGGATTATTGTGTCCTAACCTAACCTAACCTCACCTAGGGGAACGCGTCCTCCCTAGACCGGGGCTTCGCCCCCGAACCCCCTTAGGGATATTTTTCCCCATATATGAGCCATATTCCATTAATCCCCATAACTAAAATAATACCAAAACAATTATGTAGGATCACTTGAGAACGATCGACATCCAGTTACAATCTAACCTAACCTAACCTTGTGCTGACATGTTTTCTCTCTTGAGGAATGAATCTTTAAAACCCTTTTTAACCATATACAGATGCAACCTAACCTCGTCTTGCATAGTAATAATGCAATTATTACACAACTTTCATATACACGCTTTAGATCAGAGGAAAAATACCAGGAATATATCGTGGTCAATTAATCTTAGAACCTATGTTGAGTTAACCGCACATAATCATGTCATGTGTGTGTAAGTACGTAATTTGCAGGTGTGAAACGCAATGAACTCTTCACACCACCTAGACCAGAAAAGTAATCGAAGCAGCGTTACCTCAGCTATTCAATAGTAAAATATGTTGCATTATTCAACTGTACGTGAGTTTCCTTTTTCAATTTACCAATATGTACTTATACCGGCAGGTCAGAGATCGTGTGCGAGTGTCCTTCTAGGTTGGTTTGGTCAAGTTTAATAAGAATATTGCAAAGTTTTCATTGGTTAACCAAGGTGTTTTGCCGGTATATTTGATTAATTGTGGGTATTACCACCCCCCGGCTGCTTGTTAACACAAAACACGGAAAATTTCAGGTCGTGTAGGTAGTTTATACTCCTGTTAACTATTACATAAATGCTTGACTGCTATTTAACATTTGAAAATCCCTCAGAACATTTCTTGATAAAATTTGACCCGACGTCAAAACCAAGTCAGGCTAATGGTGGAAAGAGCCTCGTGGTCTTTCTTTATACATCTGTGATATAAACAGAGTATGGGTAATATCTTAAAAAATAACTAAACTCCTAACCTTCGGTTTCGGTATTACGTCACGAACTCCCTTTTCAACTAAGAGCTAGGACGGTTGCCTTCTTGCGAAGGACTTGTTTTGACATGTAATCGTTACCCTGAGTGTATGCCCTTACTAACCTCAGTCCGTGACGGGGCGCAAACCCTCGACCTGCCGCCGCAGAGTCGCGGACTCTACCATTTTGCCACGGAGACTACAACTATACTCCTAACCTAACGATATATAAATATTTATCTCGCTTCTTCCTTCTGCGTATTAAGAATGTTATTAATTTACGTAGTATTAATTTTAATTTCTTAATTACCCTGTTCATCATTCTTCAATTAGGTAATGAAATATGGGTAGGATATTCCATACCCAAGAAACGAGCTGTTGTCCCTTGATAATAGTTTTTTGATTTGTTTTTTTTTACACCGATTTCTCGAGCTTTAAGATCATAAGCGAATCGGTGTTACTTCGGATGATCCTTACTGTGACTTGATCAGATCGCGTCCACGTGACCGAGAGTCATGATGAAATAGATTTGACATTAGACCTCTTGATAGCTTACCTTCGGTTAGGTAAGGTTAGATGGTAATTTCAAATCGCGATCACATTACTAAGGAGGATATTTACTTTAAATGATCTCTGTGGGTAGCTTTGATGAGGTTAGGTAAGGTTAGGGGATAATATTAAATAGATTTCAGCTCACCGTCAGAAGATTTTTTGACCAGTTACCTGTGATGACCCAAGCAATGCGGTGTGGAGATATCTTATCCCTTGGGACAGTGGTTCTCAACATGGGGCCATGGGGAGAATTTAAGGGGGCCATGGCATTATTTTCCTCGATTCTTAACGGGTTATTTAAAATTTCACAGGTCCAATCCTTGTCTATGGCAGATGGAGAAAGACTACCTGAGACCACCAATACGTTCGCCGTACAGATATTAGGCCTAATCATTTCCTGTTAAAAATGTGCGTTTAAATTTTCAACGTTGTGGGGAAACGGGGAGGAAATGGAAAGGGGGGGGGGTAGAGACATGCACGTTCAAAATTCTAGAAGGGGGAAAGGGAGTGAATTAGGTTGGGAACCACTGCCTTACGAACTATGAAAGTGAAGGGGGTAAATTGACTTTTTGATGAATGAGTATATGCCTTGACTTAGCCACCCTCCTTCCTAGGGTTTTCACGACCATTGTTTATGTATATTCTTTATATGAGTTACGATGAATCCCCACTCAACTGGGGGTCGATACACACATCTTGGCAATGGGTGATTATGGCTGAATGCCCTTTCCAACGCCCAGCGGTGGGATCACACCCGGGTTAATCAGGTTTGTTACTTCCCAAGTCGTGTGCTTTACCACTGAGCTTACATTGTGTATGTATGTGAGATAAAATGTCAAATGAAACCTGGCGTCAATGGCTTGGGTAAGGCGGCGATCTCAATTAACTCACACCATTTAGAATTAAGGGCGGTTTACACGGTCAAACGGTTCGTCGAACGCGGTTCGACAGACAAGTGTTTGAAGTGATGTTCGAACGTGTGAACGGGGTATTTGGTTGTCGAACACGTTCGACAAACGTGTTCGACACCCAAATACCCCGTTCACGCGTTCGAACACCACTTCAAGCACTTGTCTGTCGAATCGCGTTCGACGAACCGTTTGACTGTGTAAACCCCCCTTTTAGCACCAGTTAGAATTAATCCAGCCTATCATCTTGATCCAAGTTGAGTTGAAGCACATTTGATATTTTTGTACAACTCAGTTATACAACAGAGAAATGACAAATTAGAACACGTTGTTTAGTCAACAGAATATACCAAATATTGTTTAACCTAATGATATGCACGTACAGATAATTATGCAGTATTGTTTAGCACACTGATGACACGTACACCATAGGTAAGTTTTGCATATATACACAATACACCAATTTCGGTGCTACTTTGGCTTATCTACAAGAAAAAAAATAGTTACATCGTAAATATTCTAGCGATAAACAGCACGTACATCTGCTAAAATTGCTAAATAGAGGTTAGGTTAAGTTAGGTTAGGTTATATAAATGTAGATCGCATACCAAAGTTAGATTTATGACACGTAGATGACAAACCAAAGTAGCACCCTAATTTATAATGTAAGTAATAATATGATATATAATAATGAGAACTCTTTTGGAAACGTAATATGGAAAATAATTCTATGCGTTGCCAGTGATAATATCACCAAAATCATTGGCAATCCTGTTTGTATATACATCTCAAAAGACATCATCTACTGGGGGGGAGGGGGAAACCCATTTCCTTGTGGTAATTTGGGGGAAGGGGAGGGGAAAGGAAGAGAAGGTCTTAAAAAGGGGACCCCTTTTCGTTCGGTCTTTTGAAGGGGCCCAGCAGTGGGGCACAAATTGTGTCACAACTATCACCCACTATTTCTACTATTTTATTTCCATTAAAGATTCTTACGATAGAATAGTAAAAAAATATAATAAGTTCTACAGCATTTATTTCCATATCGATAGCGTGATATTAATAGTCTAATAATTGTTAACACCCTACATTAAGATATTAATTCTCCGTTCTTGGGGAATATTGTAATAGTAAGTTGAACGATGTCAGTAGTATATTATATAAGGTAACATTTTTATCACTAGTTTACTTTTTGAGCAATTTTTCGTCTTACTATTAGTGGCCATTATGAGGGTGGACACAGGTTGGAGGTGGGGGATTAATGCTGAATGACCTTCTTAATGCCCCGCCTTGGGTTAGATCGCGGCCTGTCACATCCCTAGTCGAGTGCTCTAAACACTGCGCTACCGCGGTCCCCCCTAAAATGACCCCATTGTGCGTGTCACAATTAGTCCTCGTTCGAATGGGATGGACACAAACGTGTTTTGGCAGAGGATTGAGGCTAGATGCCCTCCCTAACGACCCGCAGTTGGCTCGAAACCGCGTAAATTGTTTCCCGACTCGTTATTAGTGGCCATTTGAAAGATTCATTAGCCCCAGGGACTGTCGGTGTTTAAGTAGTGTTTTTTCTTTTAAATTTTAGTACCAGGTTTTAAGATTCCTTGGTCTGTTAATTTTGAAAATTACTTAAAGTTAGTGAAATACATCGCTCATAATTTTTAAATAACAGATTTGATAATATAATTTTTTTAACATCTGGACGTAGATATGTCCTACTGCTTCAAATGCAGTAATTTTAATTGCAAATTAAAAGATACAAGTGCTCTTAATTTACCAAATTCATGTATTCGGTGGTAGACGAAGATCTTAGCACTAAACGTGTTGCAATCGCGAAATAGGTTTGGAATGTCATAATTTTTTTTTTTTTTTTGCCATGATGCTTCACAATAGAAATATTGAATTATGGTTTTATCATAACGGCGCAGAACTGCAGGACAAATTGCCTGTTCTCATAACAACTGATGGTATATTAGTGACTCATATAACCTGCCATTTAAGCTTGTGTACTCAATATATCTGCTGACTTTGCAAGAGCGAGGATACGATAAACTATTACTGACCCTTCTACATACTCGACATGACAGACACTTATTTATTAGTATGAAACTAAAAATATTCGACTCGTGAGGTTACAACGCGGGACTATATCTAGCCTTAATACCCCAGCTTCAATCTGTGTCTATCCCCATAATGGGAATTAAACGTGATAACGTAAAATGTGAACAATTATGAATTTGAAAGATACATGAAAATTGGAACAGGAATCTTTGACTCCATAACGCTGTGTTGCAGCAGCAACAAATGTTGCGCGAGAGGGGGGGGGATTTCTCCCAGTTTTTTTTTCTTTTTAAAGAGGACAAAGGCTTCTGAAGGTGATGGAAGGTGCGCACGATTTTAGTAAAGTCGTCCCCGTTATCTATTTGTATCCAGCGGAGTTTCGCTCACACCAAATGCTTGAAGCATAAGTAGATGGTTAAACTAGGTAGGAAAAGGGTATTATTATTATTATTATTATTATTATTATTATTATTATTATTATTATTATTATTATTATTATTAGCCAAGCAGCAAGCCTAGCCGAAAAGTCAAGATTGTTTTAGCAGGAGAAGGAACTTGGTTAGGAAAAGGGAAAAAAAGATTTGTTTTTATAATTTTATTAAATGGCACAACTTAGCGTTGCATGACTGGCACCATTGCATTATAATCATAAAAAAAATCCACATCAGAATCTGCTTGATAAAAATGTTATTTGTGTCTTGATAAATATAGTGTTAGTTTGCCAGATACCAATAACCAAGAGATGCGGAGGAAACAACGAGTGCCTCCATAAGGTCATATACTGGTACCTGGTAGAAGGAAAGAGAATAGCAAATAGAGTTGAGACCTTTATACCCAATTCTGCTCCAAATATCAGTAGCTATTAAAGCTAGGAAAGACAAAATTAGCGAGAGATGCACTCGCGTCAAAGACTTGTTTGCTAGTATAGATAGAAGAAGAGGGAGGTATTAGGAGACACGTCAATTGTTGGTATTACTGCTAGGAAATGGCGAGGTTGGAGGCTTGACAATTATCAACAGGAGCCCTGATTACACAATATTAACAACCTGTTGATTTTATTTATTTTCTTTGTGATTTAATTATTCATTTATTAATTTTCTCAACTTTCCTCTTCTTTCTCAACTTCATTTGCTCGTTTATCATTTATTTTTCATTTATTTCATTTATTTTTTTAAGGTATATGATTATTTAGGTGTTTTTAGTTTTCCTTTCTCTCTTGTTTTCCTCCCATTTCTTGCATTTCCTTTTCATCATTCTCTTGAGGTATTATCATCAAATATTTATTAACTTCTTTTTTAGTTCTTCTTGTATGTTTTGCTCTTTTTTTTCCTCTCCTATTGGTAGAGAATCCTTCCTCCATTTTCTGTTTCATTTTTATTATTACCTAATTTTCCTTTTTTTTCTCATTCAGGAAAATGAATGAGTTACTCAATTCCTTAATTCTTCATATATATATATATATATATATATATATATATATATATATATATATATATATATAATATATATATATATATATATATATATATATTTCGCTCCCTCTTTCTTCTTTTTTATTGGTAAAATTCATTATTCCACTATTGTTTTATTCTTTCCATATCTTGCGTTCCCATTTCATCATTCACTTTAGTTATTCATCTATTTCATATTTATTTATTTATTACCATTTTTAATTACACGTTATCTTTCCTATTCTTTTTCTTTTTTTTATTCCTCCTCCTCCCTTCCCCCATTTCCATGTTTCATTCCTCACATACCTTACTATTCCTTTTCATTAGTCACCTTATTTATGCTAGTTATCCAATTATTAACTCCTTTATTAATTCACCTATTTTGCAATCTCTTCTCTCTCTCTCTCTCATTGGCTGAAAGTTCTCTTATCGACCATCGCCATTTTTCTCTTTTCATCCTTTTATTCCTTTCGTTTTACTTAACGGCAACAACACATCCTTTTACGCTCGCCATGCTTCAGACGGTCTTTAAAGGTGAAAGAACTCTCTCTCTCTCTCTCTCTCTCTCTCTCTCTCTCTCTCTCTCTCTCTCTCTCTCCTCTCTCTCTCTCTCTCTCATATGACAAAATCACTCGCTTCAACATATTTTCCCTTTGACACTCTCTCTCTCCTCTCTCTCTCTCTCTCTCTCTCTCTCTCTCTCTCTCTCTCTCTCTCTCTCTCTCTCTCTCTCTCTCTCTCTCTCTCTCTCTCATATGACAGAATCACTCGCTTCAACATATTCTCCATTTGACATTCTCTCTCTCTCTCTCTCTCTCTCTCTCTCTCTCTCTCCTCTCTCCTCTCCTCTCTCTCCTCTCTCCTCTCTCTCTCTCTCTCTCTCTCTCTCTCATATGACAATCACTTGCTTCAACATATTCTCCATTTGACATTCTCTCTCTCTCTCTCTCTCTCTCTCTCTCTCTCTCTCTCTCTCTCTCTCCCCTCTCTCTCTCTCTCTCTCTCTCTCTCTCTCTCTCAGGAGTTCAAGGACATAATGTTAGAGTATTTTTCTTATCATAGTGATAGAGCAATATATGTATGCAAGATAAGGGCCTGTTGCAGAGGAGAGATAAAGATTGTACCTGTTATAAAGGTATTAGACTTTGTGTGATGGCTTACCTTGCCCAGGCATGGTAACGAATGGTCGTAACGAATAGACAGATAGGTAGGTAGATAGATAGATAAACAAAGAAAGATAGATAGATAGATATAAGAGAGAGAAATAGAGAGAGAAGAGAGAGAGAGAGAGATGAAACTATATTACCAGAAATCTGTTACTACTACTACTACTGCTACTACCACAACCACTACAAATAATATAATAGATTAAAGCTGTAATAAACTATCGCTTCTACTTCCTCTTATGCTGCAACTCTTATATCACTACTATTGCTACATCATCATAATCATTATCACGTATGACATAATTTTTATGTGATTATCATTATTCAGTAACCAACTATAAATACCATTTCCGTTGCTACTTAAAATGGCAACAACTGAAAATTCCCAAGTTTCTTCTAATTTAGCTTAATTACTCTTGCATGTGGGGTCACTTTTTGTAACTAGTCCCTTCTAATTTATCTTATCTCTGCCGCATCTTCTGACCCAAATTCCTTCTTTCATATTTTCCTGGACACAGACCATTCACCTATTTTGTCTTGCATTTTTACTTCGTCCATGCGTATCTATTTAGAAAATCTATTCGTTGCCATAGAGCATGTGGTTATTATTGATTTTATATAATTATACGAGTACCAATTTAAAGTAATTAAAGGCAAAAGCCTGTATTTATAAATTTAAGCGAAACTAGATCAACACGGTATTGATGCTGGGCTAGGAATATGGGAGAGGGATGTTTATGGAGCCGAAATCCTCGCTAGCTATCTTTACAGAGAGCTACTAAGAAACCAGGTAAATAGGAAACAAACCTGTGTATTGAGCAGAGTGTCCTTACTCATTTCTAATGTAACACTACAACTAACATTCACTTTATTTTTTTTTTTTTACAAAGGTCTTGTACCGAAATATAAATAACATTATTATAAGAAGCCTCTTGAGGGATATTTTTAATTGACTTCATTCTCCTTCGGAGTTATTTAACGTATTTTTATTATTTTCATAATTTCTTTCACATTCCTCATAAGTTAATTGAATTTAATTTCTCTAATTTTCTATTCCAGAAACAAAATGGTGGATCAACAGCAGTTTTGTCTGCGTTGGAATAATCATGGATCCACTTTGGTGGCTGTGTTTGACAACCTCTTGGCAAATGAATCACTTGTGGATGTCACGCTCTTTGCCGAGGGGCACCTCTTAAAAGCTCATAAGGTCGTTCTCTCAGCTTGTTCGCCTTATTTTCAGGTATGTAACATGATTTTAGTTCGGTACAATACAATGCCTTTTGTGGCACAGTGCCGCTTATAGACCTTCAGTTTTCTTTGTCATTTTTAAAATGTTTACAGCACCAGGCATCG
>JAXCGZ010000569.1:27500-42500 GCA_037179515.1 Halocaridina rubra | reverse complement strand
ACAATATAATTTTCAGGTGATAAAGGACAAATGGGTGAGGGTAAAAGAGGTCCCCGTGGCCCTCCAGGACCTAAAGGCAGCCAGTTTTACAGCCCAGAAGAACTGCGGACAGTCGTACTCTCCTCAATACAATTCTTTGTCGATAAGAATGAGGGACAAATGACTAACCTACGTGAGAGTAAGAAATTATGAGCAAAAGTACAGAATATGCATATTTCAGGTTCTTTCATGTTTTACGGATGAATGGATTAGATTATTAGTAAACTATAGCTGAGCTCATCCGTAAGTACATTAGTTATATAAATAAGAATTTCCTAATCCTGGATACCTCAAGAAAAGAAGTAGTGTCCATTTTTTTTTATCTTGAAGAATTCTTATATCTATAGGGCTATAAACATCAAGATATTACTGTACTTTTTGGGCTTTCTCTCTCTCTCTCTCTCTCTCTCTCTCTCTCTCTCTCTCTCTCTCTCTCTATATATATATATATATATATATATATATATATATATATATATATATATATATATATATATATATATATATATATATATATATATATATATATATATATATATATATATATATATATATATATATATATTGTGTGTGTGTGTGTGTGTGTATATATATATATATATATATATATATATATATATATATATATATATATATATATATATATATATATATATATATATATATAATGATCATAAATCCTCTAGGATGTATTACAGATAATTTAGAATAATTTACAATGCTGTATGTGAACAGTTGCTAAAAGGATAGAGATGGTGATGCCCAAGGGAGCTGATGGTATTCCAGGGCTTCCTGGACCAATGGGGCCTAAAGGAGAAGAAGGTCGTCAAGGACCACAAGGTCCTCCTGGCTATCCTGGGACATCTGGAACAGTAGTGAGTTGGCATACTTATGAAAACAATAGAATTTATTTTCTTTTCAGAGGAGTTGAATTTTTTGACTCATAGAGAGTTATTTATGCCTACAAACCATATTAACAAAGTAGACAGAATATTTGATAAATATTAAATAATATTATATAATATTAAAATAGCCCTTGTCATGCATAGTTTCAATATATCTTATCTCCTTCACCATAAAACTTAAAAAAAAAATAGTATGGTCTTTGTGTTGTTACAAGAGTACATAAGGAAGTATTGAAAAACATTTTACACAAAAATCACTTGGAAACTAAAATATCACAACTAGTTTACTCTATGAACGGATTTAATTTATCCATATCTTGTATTCCAGGGCTAAGATTTTTGAATTTTATTTAGCTATGTTGTCTATATTACTTCATATGACAGTCTTTTATATCTCCTGCACAATACTTGTTACCTCAGTTGCTCTTTCTACAGGGAGAACCAGGAGAAGAGGGTCCTCAGGGAGCTCCAGGAAGAGCAGGGCCTAAAGGAGAACCTGGTGAACCTGGTCCAATTTTAGTATCGAATGGAACAATCATTACTGTTAAAGTAAGAGTTGAACAATTTATAAAATGATTCAAGATATCTCTTTTAATGCCTTTACTATGAATTTGTGTATGAATTATCATGGAATCCTGTTTAATGGCAAAGTGGAATTTCTTTATACCTAACTTTAAGATAACTCAGCAGCATTTATTGGTCCATCAACAATAGGGTCAAAAAGGTGATGCAGGTTTGAATGGCAACACTGGCAAACGAGGGCTTCCTGGTCCACCTGGGCCGCCAGGCCCTCCAGGATCTCCGGTTTCACAAGGCAAGATGTGATGTTTCATTCACATTCATACTGGATAAGCATGTATGTAATAATTTATTGTGACATCATATATCGCTGAATTTAACAGGGAGGACAATGCTTATAAAAAGGATTGACAAGAGGCCCTTATCATGCCCTTTTGACCTTCATTCCTCTTGTCATCTGTTCTTTGGCAAGGAAAAAAAAACATGGATGAAGGAACTGTCAGTCCTCCACTCTGCTATCCCTTTTAGTCAGCTTTTGTTACCCACAGGGTATGCAAGTGAGGAATTGCTGCTCCCTCGCCAGTAAATGATTTGACCGTTTAAGGTAGTGATCACTCTCCTCATTAGATGGGTTTTTATATATGTAAAAAATTGATGATGCCCACCGGTAACAATCTATCCCATCACAATATTGACATTCACAAGTAACTTTTAACCTTCAGGACCCTTCACAACATCTCATGATATCACATATGCCTATGATGTGTCAGGAATTAAGGGAGAAAAAGGAGAGCCAGGACCACCAGGCCCACCTGGCCCTCCTGGAGACTCGAGCACTATGGGACGTGGTGCTTCATACATGGAAGGTGGTGTGTACGGGTATATGGTATGTGATTCATTATATTTATAGTATTATATCACTTTATATATAAAACATTATAATCCTTCCAGGGTACTTAAATATAAATTTACTTATTATTATTATTGAGAATTAACAGTTAGCTGTGATTTGTATTATTAACTATTATTAGAAGTGACACACCCACACACACGCACACATATACACTCTCACACACACACACATACAAACAAACACACAAATGCTGATGGATTAGCTGGTAAGGCAGTAGAATTAAAAGATAGGATTCACAACAGTAAGGCAGATATAGTAGCAATTACAGAGACTAAGTTGAGTAAGGACATAAAAAGTATCACAGTTTTTTCTAAGGGCTTCAGAATATTAAGGGTTGAAAGATCTGAGAGGACTGGTGGAGGGATAGCACTGCTCATAAGTGAAAGGATTCAAGTTGAAGAAATAAACTTGGCTATAGAAAGTGAGTTCAAGGAATTTCTTGTAGCTCACATAAATACTGGGTCAGAGAGCATAATAATAACTGTTGTATATAACCCACCAAGGAACCAGAATAGGCTAGAAGTTTATGAGGAAAGTCATATAGGTACTATTGAAGTCATAAACTAAGTTGTTAACATGGCACGGAAGAGAAAATGTAGAATTTTCATTATGGGAGATTTTAATCATAAAGAGATAGATTGGATAAATCTTGACCCACACAGTGGTGAGGACTCATTCGGGGCAAGATTCCTAGATTGCGTACAAGGGAATTTTCTACACCAACATGTAATGGAGCCAACGAGGGCCAGGGGTGGGGATGAGCCATCAGTACTTGATCTAGTATTCACAGATAACGTGTTGGATATTGAAAAAATTGAGTATGAACCACCAATTGGAAAGATATTCTGCCTGAGAGAAGAGGCACTGAGGACATAAGGAGGAACTATCCAAAAGGAGATTACATCAAAATGAATGAGCTTTTTGCAGTTATTGACTGGAGAACCTTATTTTACAACAAATCTGTACAAGAAATGTATGACATCTTTTGTGAGAAATATGGGAAGATAGTAGATTGCTGCATACCTATCACCAAAGTAGGTGTAATTCATGCCAGAGAGAAATGGTTCGATAATGAGTGTAAAAGAGCTAAAGAGTGGAGAGACAAATGCTGGAAAAGGTATAGGAGGAGAAAAAACATAAATGCCTGGCAAACCTACAAAAGAGCAAGAAATGACTACCTAAGTAAAAGAAGAGAGGCAGAGAGAGACTATGAGAGGGACATCACCAGGAAGGCTAAAGAAAATCCCAAGCTTTTCCACAGCTTTATCAGAAGAAAACTGAAGGTAAAAGAACAGGTTTTAAGGCTAAAGAGAGCGGATGGAAGCATCACTGAGACAGATGAAGAGATCTGCAAAGAATTGAACAAGGAGTTTCAGTAAGTATTTACAGTAGAAAATACCTCACCCCCTCAGATTGCAGAGATAGAAGCTCAAGGGCCGGTATTAGAAAACATCAACCTTAAAGCCACAGAGGTATGCAAAGCACTGATGGATTTAGATTTTCATAAAGCTACAGGTCCTGATGACATATCCCCTCATGTACTTAAAAAATGCGCAAGCTCAATATCAGTGGCACTAAGTATCATATTTAAAAAGTCACTATAGTCAGGGGAGATTCCAAGATGCTGGAAACAAGCAAATGTGATACCTATCTTCAAAAAGGGAAGGATGGATACGGCTCTGAACTATAGACCAGTTTCCTTGACCAGCATAGTTTGCAAGGTTATGGAGAAACTTCTAAGGAAACATATCTCTCTTCACTTGGAATCCTTCAACATTTTGTCAGTGAGGCAACATGGCTTCAGAGAAGGTAGATCAACAGTAACAAACTTATTAGAATTTTATGATGAGGTAAGCCGAATCTTACAGGAAAGAGAGGGCTGGGCAGATTTCATATTCCTAGACTTCCAGAAAGCATTTGACACTGTTCCACATGGGAGACTTATTAGGAAGCTGTAAGTAATGGCTAGAATAGGTGGAAATGTCTTGGAATGGATAAAAACTTACTTAGAAGGAAGGGAACAGAGGGTTAGAGTAAGACACTCAGTGTCTGAAAGGAGAAGAGTTAGTTGTGGAGTTCCACAAGGTTCAGTTTTAGGGCCACTTTTGTTCCTTGTATATGTAAATGACCTACCAGAGTCTGTAAATTTATTTATGAATATGTTTACAGATGATGCAAAGATTGTGAAGAAAGAAAAAAACGAGAACAATGGTATAGAACTTCAGGAAGATCTAAATAGTCTGCATGAGTGGTCAGGAAAGTGGCTAATGAAATTCAATACTTCAAAATGTAAGGTAATGAGAATGGGTACAAGTGCAAGAAGGCCCAAGCATGACTACTCGGCGGCTGGAGTACAACTTCAAGAGACAGAAAATGAGAGAGATCTAGAAGTACACATACTGGCAGATTTGTCTCCCGAAATACATATAAATGGCATAGTAAGGGCAGCATATGCATTCTTATCAAATGTAAGGGTAGCTTTCAGGCACATGGACAAGGAAATGTTCAGAAATATTTATGTAACCTATGTGAGGCCAAAACTCGAATATGCAGCCCCCTTTTGGAATCCGCACTTGAAAAAGCACATGGCTAAGATTGAAAAAGTTCAAAGACATGCCACGAAACTGGTGCCAGAAATACGCAATCTCAGTTATGATGAGAGGCTGAGGGAATTAGACTTACCATCACTCGAAGCTAGAAGATTGAGGGGGGGATATGGTGACAGTCTTTAAATTCCTTCATGGTTATGATGGAGTAGATAGGGATCGATATTTTGACATGGCTGGCTCTAGAACTAGAGGTCATAGTTTGAAGCTTCGTAAGAAAACTTCTTTGCAGGATGTAAGAAATACTTTTTCAGTGTAAGAGTAGTTGATAATTGGAATTCGTTAAGCGAGGAGGTAGTTAATGCTATCTCAATCCATAGTTTTAAGAACAGGTATGATAAGTATCACTAAGTAGAAAATGGAACCGATCAGGAGACGGGAAGATACGAGCTTTGGGCTCTTTCTTGTAAACACAATTAGGTAATCACAATTAGGTAATCACACACATACACAGAAATGAAAGAGAATGAAACACTCAGAGAGGAAATAAGATTTTTGGAGGAAGCAAATAATGCACAAGGGCAAGAGAGAAAAAATTGAAAAGCGAATAAAGAAGCTGGAAGGAGAAATGAGTGAACTAGAAGCCAGAATTTCTAATCTAGAAGATAGCAAGAAACAGCTGAGTGACAACTTGAATGATTTAAATGTTAGTTCACTGCTCTCCTCTGAGAGAAAAGAGATTGCAGCTTGGAATGTCTAGACTAAGGAAAATATCGGACAGTTTAGAAAAGAGTTTTAGGAGCTGAATACGGACCATGAGGCCATGAAAACTTCCTTTGCTGATGCACTAAAGGGGAATGTGGCAGTAAAAGAGGCTGTGAAGGTGGTGGCACTGGAAACATACAAACAGTTGACTATAAAGTAAAAGAAAAATGAAAGAACGTTGTGATGGAGTGGGCAAATCCACTGATTAAACAGGCACTTGATAAAGAGAAGACAGTGGTAATCTCAGGCATAAGCGAATCCCAGAAGCCAACATGGCAGGGGAGACTTGAAGAAAATAAAACTAGGGTTGTAGACCTGATAAGAAAGCTTGAAATAGTTTGTGGTCCTGAGGCTATTGTAAACATTCACCAACTAGGTAAATATTCTAGGGAGGGAAAGCAAAGACCAAAACAAAAGTAACCTTTGCGACAGGGAGACATATAGAGCAATATTATGAGGAAAGAAAGTCTAAAAGACCTTCAAAAATTAAAAAAAAAAGTGTTTATTAGATGATACAGAACACAGTAAGAGATGGAAAGGATCAAATACTTGTGGCAAGAGGCTAGAAGGTTAAATGAGGAAAGAAGTAAAGAAGACAAGAAAAATTTTCATTTCAGAGTTCTTCCGGACAGAGGGGAGATAAAGAATATATTGATAGATGATCAGGGGATGGGGCCTCATTAAGATTGTTATACACAAAATACTGATGGATTAGCTGGTAAGGCAGTAGAAATAAGACTAAGTTGAGTGAGGACATAAACAGTGTCACAGTTTTTCCTGAGGGCTTCAGGAAAAACTGTGAAAGGATTCAGGTTGAAGAAATAAACTTGGCTATAGAAAATGAGTTCAAGGAATTTCTTGTTGCTTGCATAAATACTTGGTCAGATAGTAACTGTTGCATATAACCCACCAAGGATCCAACATAGGCTAGAGGTTTATGAGGAAAGTTATATAGGTACTTTTGAAATCACAAACTCAGTTGTTAACATGCACGGGAGAAAAAATGTAGGATTTTGGTTATGGGAGATCTTAATCATAAAGAGATAGATTGGATTAATCTTGACCCACACAGTGGTGAGGACTCATTTGGGCCTAGATTCCTAGATTGTGTACAAGGGAATTTCCTACACCAACATGTAATGGAACAAACGAGGGCCAGATGTGGGGATGAGCCATCACAACTAGATCTAGTATTCACAAATAACGTGTTGGATATTGAAAAAATTGAGTATGAATCACTAATTGGAAAGAATGACACTGTGTGTTGTTGATGGAGTATATCATTGAATATGTTCTGCCTGAGAGTAGAGGCACTGAGGACATGAGAAGGAACTATCCGAAAGGAGATTACATCAAAATTAATGAGCTTCTTGCAGTTATTGACTGGAGGACCTAATTTTACAACAAATCTGTACAAGAAATGTACGACATCTTTTGTGAGAAATAAGGGAAGATAGTAGATTGCTGCATACCTTTAACCAAAGTAGGTGTAATTCATGCCAGAGAGAAATGGATTGATAATGAGCGTAGAAGAGGTAAGGAGTGGAGAGATAAATGCTGGAAAAGATATGGGAGGAGAAAAAACATATATGTCAGTCAGACCAATAAATGAGCAAAAAATTATTACCTAAGTAAAAGAAGGGAGGCAAAGAGAGTCTATGAAAGGAACATCACCAGGAAGGCTAAAGAAAATCCCAAGCTTTTCCACAGCTTTATTACAGAAAAACTGAAGGTTTTAGAACAGGATTTAAAGCTGAAGAGAGCGGTTGGAAGCATCACTGAGACGGATAAAGAGAACAGCATAGTATTGAAAAAAAAAGAGTTTCAGATAGTATTTACAGTATAAAATGCCTCACCCCCTCAGATTGCAGAGATAGGAGCTCATGGGCCAGAATAGAGACCATCCTCCTTTCAGCCACAGAGATATGCAAAGCGCTGATGGAGTTAGATATCCATAAAGCTACAAGTCCTGATGATATATGCCCTCATGTACTTACGAAAATACACAAACTCAATATCAGTGGCACTAAGTATCATATTTAAAAAGTCACTGGAGTCAGGGGAGATTTCAAGATGCTGGAAATAAGCGAACTTGATACCTATCTTCAAAAAGGGAAGGAGGGATACGGCTCTAAACTATAGACCAGTTTCCTTGACCAGCATAGTTTGCAAGGTTATGGAGAAACTTAGGAAACATATCTCTCATCCATTGGAATCCTTCAACTTTTTGTCAGTGAGACAACATGGCTTCAGAGAAGGTAGATCAACAGTAACAAACTTATTAGAATTTTATGATGAGATCAGAAGAATCTTACAGGAAACAGAGGGCTGGCCAGATTGCTTATGCCTATACTTCCAGAAAGCATTTGACACTGTTCCACACAGTAGATTTATTAAGAAGCTGCAAGCAATGGAAATAATAGGCAGAAATGTTTTGAAATGGATAAAAACATACTTAGAAGGAAGGGAACAGAGGGTTAGAGTAAGACACTCAGTGTCTGAATAGAAAAGAGTTAGTAGTGGAGTTCCACAGGGTTTAGTTTTAGGACCAATTTTTTTCCTTGTATATGTAAATAACCTATCATAGTCTGTAGATTCATTCATGAATATGTTTGCAGATGATGCAAAGATTGCGAAGAAAGAAAGAAATTAGAACAATGGTAGAGAACTTCAGGAAGATCCAAATAGTCTGCATGAGTGGTCAGAAAAGTAGCTAATGAAATTCAATACTTCAAAATGTAAGGTAATGAGAATGGATACAAGTGCAAGAGGGCGCAAGCTTGACTATTCGGTGGCAGGAGTACAACTTAAAGAGACAGAGAATGAGAGAGATCTAGGAGTAAACATACTGGCTGAAATGACTCCAGAAATGCATAGAAATGGCATAGTAAGGGCAGCATATGCTTTCTTATCAATGTAATGGTAGCCTTAAGGCACATGGACAAGGAAATGCTCAGAAATATTTATGAAACCTATGTGAGGCCAAAGCTTGAATATGCAGCCCCCTTTTGGATTCCACACTTGAAAAAAAACACGTAGTTTAGATGCAAAACGTTTTAAGACATACAACGAAACTGGTGCCAGTAATACGCAATCTCAGTTATGATGAGAGAATGAGGGAATCAGACTTACCATCACTTGAAGATAAAAGAATGAGATGGGATATGGTGACTTTTTGCAGGATGTACGGAAATGCTTTAGTGTAGGAGTAGTTGAAAATGGAAATTCCCTATGCGAGGAGGTAGTTCATGCTATTTCAATCCATAGTTTTAAGGACAAATATGATAAGTATCATTAAGTACAAAATGGATCCGATCAGGAGACGGGAAGCTCGGGGCTCTTTCCCGTAAGCAAAATCAAGGAACTACAATTAGGTAATTAAATACATACTTACTTACATACATACATACATACATACATACATACATACATACATACATACATACATAACTATATGCATGCATGCATGCATATATTCATACATACATACATACATACATGTATGTATCTCTTATATGTTCTGTAATAGATTCCATATGCGCCAAGGTACTCCGCTGCTTCCTATTTTCCCTTCGTAGTCAAATAATGATATTCACAGTACTTACTTGCTTTAAAAAAAAAAGAGGTTTATATATATATATATATATATATATATATATATATATATATATATATATATATATATATATATATATATATATATATATATGTATATATATATATATATATATATATATATATATATATATATATGTGTGTGTGTGTGTGTGTGTGTGTATATATATGGTAGGAAAAGCCCATTAAATAAAACAACATGTTCCGTTCCGGTTTTACGTCACAGACTCCCTTTTCAACCAAGGGCTAGGACGGTTGCCTTCTTGTGAAGGACTTGTTTTGGCAGATGTAATCCTTACCCTGAGTGCATGTTGCAATGTTGAAAAATGTAAAGTAGTTAAAATGGGTACTATAAAAGACAATACTAGTTATAAGCTAAATAACCATGAAATCATGAGTTCTCAGTGTGAAAGGGATTTGGGAGTTCTTGTGAGTAGTAGTCTTAAGCCAAGAGAGCAATGCACAGCAGTCAGAAATAAAGCAAACAGAATTTTAGGATTTATCTCAAGAAGCGTTAGCAATAGGACGGAAAAAGTTATTTTGCAGCTCTATCTTGCATTAGTTTGGCCCCATTTAGATTGTGCTGTGCAATTCTGGTCACCCTATTATAGAATGGAAATTGAATCCTTGGAGAGAGTGCAGCGAAGAATGACCAAGATGATACACAATATCAGAAATCTACCATATGAGGACAGATTAAAAACACTTAATCTACATTCTCTAGAGAGGCGAAGAGTTAGGGGGGATATAATTGAAGTGTATAAATGGTTTAAAGGGATTAACAAGGGAGATATTAATAAAGTTTTAAAAATTCATGATCAAACCTGAACTCGTAATAATGGATTTAAGCTTGATAAATTTAGGTTCAGAAGGGAAATTGGTAAAAATTGGTTTGGTAATAGAGTAGCAGATGCATGGAACAAACTTCCTAGTATGATAGTAAATGCCAATACCTTAGACACCTTCAAATGTAGATTAGATAGACATATGACAGAGGTAGGGTGGGTATGAATAGGTTAGTGCTTATTAGAAAAATCATAAAAAGAAAAATAGAATAAATAAGTAGAGTAGCATAGAATAGGTTAGACATACTGAAAATACAATTCAAAAATGGAGCTGCCTCGTTATTGTGTATTTTGACTGTATCAGTATTTATATATGGATATCATTATGTCTGCTCTTGTATATGGGGATGTGTGTACAGATGTTGTTATATGTATATATGTTTTTGTGCATATTTATTACTATTTTTTTTTTACTATAAAAATTTTTTGGGGGTTATCTTCTTTCAGATCTATTATCATTTTAAGGATTAACATTTTCCATTGTTAATGATTTAATGATCTTGCCGGCTTCTTTGATTGAGGATAATTCGTTTGGATTAGGCCTGTCCTGTTATCATAAAACTTTTTAATCCCTCAGGTCTCATGAGTCCTTTTGTTTACATTTCCTCCATTTTTGTAATTTCTTCTCAGTTGTGCTTGAGAAGGGATCCAGTTAGGATCCGAAATATAGCATTGTTTTATAAGTTTTGTTTCACAGATGGGCTTCCTTACTATATATATATATATATATAATATATATATATATATATATATAATATATATATATATATATATATATATATATATATATATATGTGTGTGTGTGTGTGTGTGTGTGTGTATATATATATATATATATATATATATATATATATATATATATATATATATATATATATATTATATATATATATATATATATATATAAACTGGGAAACCATAACAGGTGATAGTAGCTCTAAGGAGTTTTTGGAAGTAGTAGAAGACAATTTCCTTTCTCAGCATGTACTTGAAGCAACACGGGGGTGAATATACTAGATTTAGTTCTTAGTAATAGAGAGAATATGGTTACAAATTTAGAAGCTGGTGACCCATTGGGCAACAGTGACCATGATTCCATTAGATTTAACATAATTTTCAATGAAACTAGAAAGGAAAACAAGAATATTGTTCCAAACTTTAGAGCAGGAGATTTTGAGGGCTTAAAAACTAAATTATCTAATGAGGTATGGGAAGGGATTTCTGGGGTACAGATGTGGGTAGTTAATAAGAACATAAGAACATAAGAATAGAGGACACTGCAACATGCCTACTGGCACACACGAGGCAGCTCCATTTTTGAATTGTATTTTCAGCATGTCTAACCTATTCTATTCTACTCTACTTATTTATTCTATTTTTCTTTTTATGGTTTTTCTAATAAGCACTAACCTATTCATACCCACCCTACCTCTGTCATATGTCTATCTAATCTACATTTGAAGGTGTCTAAGTTATTGGCATTTACTATCATACTAGGAAGTTTGTTCCATGCATCAGCTACTCTATTACCAGGAGGTCAGGTCAGGTCAGGTCGCAGGTAGCAGATTACCCCAAAAATTGAGTACCACAGGCCAAGGATTATCACAAGATAAGATCAGTACATTAAATTATCTCACAGGAATGAGCAGCAGTCCGTCAGTTAATATAAATTTGACTGAGGAATATAATAATTTTGTCATGACTCATAAGAATAGTCAGAGAGACTATATTCCCATGAAACATTGCAGAACGAGAAAAAATGACCCTAAATGGATGAACAATAGAATAAAGAATCTTATAGGTATTAAAAGAGGAATATACAGGAAACTAAAAAGAGGTGAAGAGCAGGTGAGGTAGCAATATATACAGTTAAACAGGGAAGTTAAAAAGATAGTTAGAGAGTCGAAAAGAAAATACGAAGTTAGAATAGCAGGAGAAGCTAAAGAAAATCCTAAAGGGTTTTATCAACATTATCAAACAAAATTTAAGGAAAAAGTCGGACCAATTGAAGTAGCCAATGGCCATATCACAGATGACGATAAAGTGATGTGTACATGTTTAAATGATTATTTCTTATCTGTATTTACCAATGAAAACTTGGAAAATATTCCGGAAGTAGAATCCATTTACAGAGGCAGTCCCGATAATATACTTAGTTCAATAAATATTACGAGAGAGGAGGTAATAAAAGAAATAGATAAATTAAAGGCTCATAAATCTCCGGGACCTGATGGAATATATGCTAGAATATTAAGGGAATGCAAGGAAGAGATTAGTTGTCCACTAACTGCATTATTTAATAATTCAATAAAATTAGGATCGGTACCCATGGAGTGGAAATTGGCAGATGTGGTACCAATATTTAAAAAAGGAGAACGAGTTAAAAAGAATAATTATAGGCCGGTAAGTTTAACGTCAACAGTGGGTAAGATTCTAGAATCCATACTTGCAAATAAAATAAGGGCACATCTAGAATTACACAGACTGATAAAACTTTCACAACATGGGTTTCTTAAGGGTTTTTCGTGCCTTACAAACTTACTGTCTTTTTATTCAGAAGTTTACGAGGCAGCAGATTGTGGCAAAGAATATGATACAATATATCTAGATTTTAGCAAAGCTTTTGATAGAGTTCCTCACAAAAGATTAGTTAAAAATCTGGAAGCTCATGGTATAGGAGGAGCTGTTCTCAGATGGATCAAACAATGGTTAAAAGACAGAAAACAGAGTTTGCATAAATGGAGAGAAATCGGAGTGGGGCTCGGTTACTAGCGGGGTACCACAAGGCTCGGTACTGGGTCCCCTATTATTCATCTTATATCTAAATGATCTGGATTCGGATATCAGTAGTAACCTAAGTAAATTCGCAGACGACTCTAAAATAGGTAGAATTATAAATGGAAAAGAAGACATTCATGCTTTACAGGAAGATCTAAATAGATTATCTGAATGGTCGGACAATTGGCAAATGGAATTTAATGTTGAAAAATGTAAAGTAGTTAAAATGGGTACTATAAAAGACAATACTAATTATAAGCTAAATAACCATGAAATCTTGAGTTCTCAGTGTGAAAGGGATTTGGGAGTTCTTGTGAGTAGTAATCTTAAGCCAAGAGAGCAATGCACAGCAGTCAGAAATAAAGCAAACAGAATTTTAGGATTTATCTCAAGAAGTGTAAGCAATAGGACGATAAAAGTTATTTTGCAGCTCTATCTTGCATTAGTTTGGCCCCATTTAGATTATGCTGTGCAATTCTGGTCACCCTATTATAGGATGGAAATTGAATCCTTGGAGAGAGTACAGTGAAGAATGACCAAGATGATACACAATATCAGAAATCTACCATATGAGGACAGATTAAAAAGACTTAATCTACACTCTCTAGAGAGGCGAAGAGTTATGGGGGGGATATGATTGAAGTGTATAAATGGTGTAAAGGGATTAACAAGGGAGATATTAATAAAGTTTTAAAAATTCATGATCAAACAAGAACTCGTAATAATGGATTTAAGCTTGATAAATTTAGGTTCAGAAGGGAAATTGGTAAAAATTGGTTTGGTAATAGAGTAACTGATGCAAGGGAGAGGCTTCCTAGTAGGATAGTAAATGCCAATACCTTATACACCTTCAAATGTAGATTAGATAGACATATGACAGAGGTAGGGTGGGTATGAATAGGTTAGTGCTTATTAGAAAAATCATAAAAAAAAATAGAATAGGCATGTTGCAGTGTCCTCTATTCTTATGTTCTTATGTTCTTATACATATATATATATATATATATATATATATATATATATATATATATATATATATATATATATATATATATATATATATATATATATATATATATATATATATATATATATATAATCAATTAAGCACATTACATATGTGAAAACATGAATATTTTTTTTTTTTTTTACCCCGACCGGGACTCGAACCTAGGACTTATGATTACTAAGTCAAGGCACTACCACTACACCACAGAAGGTTAAAAGGAATCCAACCTTATAGCTTATATCTGCTATACTTAGGAATGAACGCATTCTAACTGAATGCCACTATGTTCATATTACAGATTCCCCAACCTCACTCGTGGCTTCATTTTAGCATTTAATTCAATTCCCAATCTCATTCGGGCCATGAAATAATCAATTAAGCACAATACATATATGAAAACATGAATAATTTTTTTTTACCTCGACCGGGACTCGAACCTAGGACTTATGATTACTAAGTCAAGGCGCTACCACTACACCACAGAAGGTTAAAAGGAATCCAACCTTATAGCTTATATCTGCTATACTTAGGAATGAACGCATTCCAACTGAATGCCACTATGTTCATATTACAGATTCCCCAACCTCACTCATGGCTTCATTTTAGCATTTAATTCAATTCCCAATCTCATTCGGGCCATGAAATAATCAATTAAGCACATTACATATGTGAAAACATGAATAATTTTTTTTTACAACGACCGGGACTCGAACCTAGGACTTATGATTACTAAGTCAAGGCGCTACCACTACACCACAGAAGGTTATAAGGAATCCAACCTTATAGCTTATATCTGCTATACTTAGGAATGAACGCATTCTAACTGAATGCCACTATGTTCATATTACAGATTCCCCAACCTCACTCGTGGCTTCATTTTAGCATTTAATTCAATTCCCAATCTCATTCGGGCCATGAAATAATCAATTAAGCACATTACATATGTGAAATCATGAATAATTTTTTTTTTTACCCCGACCGGGACTCGAACCTAGGATTTATGATTACTAAGTCAAGGCGCTACCACTACACCACAGAAGGTTAAAAGGAATCCAACCTTATAGCT
>JAXCGZ010000569.1:20000-22500 GCA_037179515.1 Halocaridina rubra | reverse complement strand
TCATACACACCCAAACTCTGTCATAAGTCTATCTAATCTATATTTGAGGGTGTTTAAGGTATTGGCATTTACTATCCTACTAGGAAGCCTGTTCCATGCATCAACTACTCTATTACCAAACCAATTTTTATCAATTTCCCTTCTGAACCGAAATTTATCAAGCTTAAATCCATTATTACGAGTTCTGGTTTGATCATGAATTTTTAAAACTTTATTAATATCTCCCTTGTTAATCCCTTTAAACTATATAAACACTTCAATCATATCCCACCTAACTCTTCACCTCTCTAGAGAATGTAGATTAAGTTTTTTAATCTGTCCTCATATGGTAGATTTCTGATATTGCGTATCATCTTGGTCATTCTTCGTTGCACTCCCTCCAACGATTCAATTTCCATCTTATAATAGGGTGACCAGAATTGCACAGCATAATCTAAATGGGGCCTAACTAATGCAAGATAGAGCTGCAAAATAACTTTTTTCGTCCTATTGCCAACACTTCTTGAAATAAATCCTAAAATTCTGTGTGCTTTTTTCCTGACTGCTGTACATTGCTCTCTTGGCTTAAGATTACTGCTCACAAGAACTCCCTAATCCCTTTCACACTGAGAACTCATGATTTCAGGGTTATTTAGCTTATAACTCGTATAGTCTTTTATAGTACCCATTTTAACTACTTTACATTTTTCATTTCCATTTATAATTCTACCTATTTAATGTCATCTGCGAATTCACTTAGGTTACTACTGATATCCGAATCCAGATCATTTAGATGTACGATGAATAATAGGGGACCTAGTACCGAGCCTTGTGGTACCCCACTAGTAACCGAGCCCCACTCCGATTTCTCCATTTATGCAAACCCTTTATATTCTGTCTTTTACCCATTCTTTGATCCATCTGAGAACAGCTCCTCCTATACCATGAGCTTCCATCTTTTTAACTAATCTTTTGTGAGGAACTCTATCAAAAGCTTAGTTAAAATCTAGATATATTGTATCATATTCTTTGCCACAATCTACTGCCTCGTAAATATGGCAGGAAAAGCCCTTGACATAAAACAACATATATATATATATATATATATATATATATATATATATATATATATATATATATATATATATATATATATATATATATATATATATATATATATATATATATATATATATATATATATATATATATATATATATATATATATATATATATATATATATATATATATATATATATATATATATATATATATATATTTATATATATATATATATATATATATATATATATATATATATATATATATATATATATATATATATATATATATATATATATATATATATATATATATATATATATATATGCAAAATAAACTGTTATATCACAGCACAATATGAAGCAAAAAAAGGCCCATAAATAAAACACAAAAAGGAGCGAAGATGTACTATATATTGCGACTGGACTCAAGTCCTCTTCAGGTACAAATGAATTTATATATATATATATATATATATATATATATATATATATATATATATATATATATATATATATATATATATATATACAAATAAGCACATTACATATGTGAAAACATGAATAATTTTTTACCCCGACCGGGACTCGAACCTAGGACTTATGATTACTAAGTCAAGGCGCTACCACTACACCACAGAAGGTTAAAAGGACCCCAACCTTATAGCTTATATCTGCTATACTTAGGAATGAACGCATTCTAACTGAATGCCACTATGTTCATATTACAGATTCCCCAACCTCACTCGTGGCTTCATTTTAGCATTTAATTCAATTCCCAATCTCATTCGGGCCATGAAATACAAATAAGCACATTACATATGTGAAAACATGAATCATTTTTTACCCCGACCGGGACTCGAACCTAGGACTTATGATTACTAAGTCAAGGCGCTACCACTACACCACAGAAGGTTAAAAGGAACCCAACCTTATAGCTTATATCTGCTATACTTAGGAATGAACGCATTCTAACTGAAAGCCACTATGTTCATAATACAGATTCCCCAACTTCACTCGTGGCTTCATTTTAGCATTTAATTCAATTCCCAATCTCATTCGGGCCATGAAATACAAATAAGCACATTACATATGTGAAACCACTACACCACAGAAGGTTAAAAGGAACCCAACCTTATAGCTTATATCTACTATACTTAGGAATGAACGCATTCTAACTGAATGCCACTATGTTCATATTACAGATTCCCCAAATTCACTCGTGGCTTCATTTTAGCATTTAATTCAATTCCCAATCTCATTCGGGCCATGAAATACAAATAAGCACAATACATATGTGAAAACATGAATCATTTTTTTCCCCGACCGGGACTCGAACCTAGGACTTATGATTACTAAGTCAAGGCGCTACCACTACACCACAGAAGGTTAAAAGGAACCCAACCTTATAGCTTATATCTGCTATACTTAGGAATGAACGAATTCTAACTGAATGCCA
>JAXCGZ010000569.1:7500-12500 GCA_037179515.1 Halocaridina rubra | reverse complement strand
ATGTGAAAACATGAATCATTTTTTACCCCGACCGGGACTCGAACCTAGGACTTATGATTACTAAGTCAAGGCGCTACCACTACACCACAGAAGGTTAAAAGGAACCCAACGTTATAGCTTATATCTGCTATACTTAGGAATGAGCGCATTCTAACTGAATGCCACTATGTTCATATTACAGATTCCCCAACCTCACTCGTGGCTTCATTTTAGCATTTTATTCAATTCACAATCTCATTCGGGCCATGAAATACAAATAAGCACATTACATATGTGAAAACATGAATCATTTTTTACCCCGACCGGGACTCGAACCTAGGACTTATGATTACTAAGTCAAGGCGCTACCATTACACCACAGAAGGTTAAAAGGAACCCAGCCTTATAGCTTATATCTGCTATACTTAGGAATGAACGCATTCTAACTGAATGCCACTATGTTCATATTACAGATTCCCCAACCTCTCTCGTGGCTTCATTTTAGCATTTAATTCAATTCCCAATCTCATTCGGGCCATGAAATACAAATAAGCACATTACATATATGAAAACATGAATCATTTTTTACCCCGACCGGGACTCGAACCTTTGACTTATGATTATTAAGTCAAGGCGCTACCACTTAACCACAGAAGTTTAAAAGGAACCCAACGTTATAGCTTATATCTGCTATACTTAGGAATGAACGCATTCTAACTGAATGCCACTATGTTCATATTACAGATTCCCCAACCTCACTCGTGGCTTCATTTTAGCATTAAGTTCAATTCCCAATCTCATTCGGGCCATGAAATACAAATAAGCACATTACATATGTGAAAACATGAATCATTTTTTACCCCGACCGGGACTCGAACCTTTGACTTATGATTATTAAGTCAAGGCGCTACCACTACACCACAGAATGTTAAAAGGAACCCAACCTTATAGCTTATATCTGCTATACTTAGGAATGAACGCATTCTAACTGAATGCCACTATGTTCATATTAGAGATTCCCCAACCTCACTCGTGGCTTCATTTTAGCATTTAATTCAATTCCCAATCTCATTCGGGCCATGAAATACAAATAAGCACATTAAATATGTGAAAACATGAATCATTTTTTTTTTTACCCCGACCGGGACTCGAACCTAGGACTCATGATTACTAAGTCAAGGCGCTACCACTACACCACAGAAGTTTTAAAGGAACCCAACCTTATAGCTTATATATATATATATATATATATATATATATATATATATATATATATATATATATATATATATATATATATATATATATATATATATATATATATATATATATATATATATATATATATATATATATATATATATATATATATATATATATATATATATATATATATATATATATATATATATATATATATATATATATATATACATATATATGTATATATATATATATATATATATATATATATATATATATATATATATATATATATATATATATATATATATATATATATATATATATATATATATATATATATATATATATATATATATATATATATATATATATATATATATATATATATATATATATATATATATATATATATATATATATATATATATATATATATATATATATATATATATATATATATATATATATATATATATATATATATATATATATATATATATATATGTATATATATATATATATATATATATATATATATATATATATATATATGTATGTATGTATGTATGTATGTGATTACCTAATTGTGATTACCTAATTGTGTTTACGGGAAAGAGCCCAAAGCTCGTATCTTCCCGTCTCCTGATCGGTTCCATTTTTAGACTTAGTGATACTTATCATACCTGTCCTTAAAACTATGGATTGAGGTAGCATTAACTACCTCCTCGCTTAGCGAATTCCAATTATCAACTACTCTTACACTGAAAAAGTATTTCCTTACATCCTGCAAACAAGTTTTCTTCCGAAGCTTCAAACTATGACCTCTAGTTCTAGAGCCAGCCATATCGAAATATCGATCCCTATCCACTCTATCATAACCATGAAGGAATTTAAAGACTGTCACCATATCCCCCCTTACTCTTCTAGCTTCGAGTGATGGCAAGTCTAATTCCCTCAGCCTCTCATCATAACCGAGATTGCGTATTTCTGGCACCAGATTCGTGGCATGTCTTTGAACTTTTTCAAGCTTAGCTATGTGCTTTTTCAAGTGCGGATTCCAAAAGGGGGCTGCATATTCGAGTTTTGGCCTCACATAGGTTACATAAATATTTCTGAACATTTCCTTGTCCATGTGCCTGAAGGCTACCCTTACATTTGATAAGAATGCATATGCTGCCCTTACTACGCCATTTATATGTATTTCTGGAGACAAATCTGCCAATATGTTTACTCCTAGATCTCTCTCATTTTCTGTCTCCTGAAGTTGTACTCCAGCCACCGAGTAGTCAAGCTTGGGCCTTCTTGCACTTGTACCCATTCTCATTACCTTACATTTTGAGGTATTGAATTTCATTAGCCACTTTTCTGACCACTCATGCAGATTATTTAGATCCTCCTGAAGTTCTCTACCATTGTTCTCGTTTTTTACTTTCTTCACAATCTTTGCATCATCTGCAAACATATTCATGAATGAATTTACAGACTCTGGTAGGTCATTTACATATACAAGGAACAAAAGTGGCCCTAAAACTGAACCCTGTGGAACTCCACTACTAACTCTTCTCCATTCAGACACTGAGTGTCTTACTCTAACCCTCTGTTCCCTTCCTTCTAAGTAAGTTTTTATCCATTCCAAGACATTTCCACCTATTCTAGCCATTGATTGCAGCTTCCTAATAAGTCTCCCATGTGGAACAGTGTCAAACGCTTTCTGGAAGTCTAGGAATATGCAATCTGCCCAGCCCTCTCTTTCCTGTAAGATTTGGCTTACCTCATCATACAATTCTAATAAGTTTGTTACTGTTGATCTTCCTTCTCTGAAGCCATGTTGCCTCACTGACAAAAAGTTGAAGGATTCCAAGTGAAGAGAGATATGTTTCCTTAGTAGTTTCTCCATAACTTTGCAAACTATGCTGGTCAAGGAAACTGGTCTATAGTTCAGAGCCGTATCCCTCCTTCCCTTTTTGAAGATAGGTATCACATTTGCTTGTTTCCAGCATCTTGGAATCTCCCCCGACTCCAATGACTCCTTAAATATGATACTTAGTGCCACTGATATTGTGTTTGCGCATTTTTTAAGCACATGAGGGGATATGTCATCAGGACCTGTAGCTTTATGAACATCTAAATCCATCAGCGCTTTGCATACCTCTGTGGCTGTAAGGTTGATGTTCTCTAATACCGGCCCTTGAGCTTCTATCACTGCAATCTGAGGGGGTGGGGTACTTTCTACTGTAAATACTGACTGAAACTCCTTGTTCAATTCTTTGCAGATCTCTTCGTCCGTCTCAGTGATGCTTCCATCCGCTCTCTTTAGCCTTAAAACCTGTTCTTTTACCTTCAGTTTTCCTCTGATAAAGCTGTGGAAAAGCTTGGGATTTTCTTTCGCCTTCCTGGTGATGTCCCTCTCATAATCTTTCTCTGCCTCTCTCCTTTTACTTAGGTAGTCATTTCTTGCTCTTTTGTAGGTTTGCCAGGCATTTATGTTTTTTCTCCTCCTATACCTTTTCCAGCATTTGTCTCTCCACTCCTTAGCTCTTTTACACCCATTATCGAACCATTTCTCTCTGGCATGAATTACACCTACTTTGGTGACAGGTATGCAGCAATCTACAATCTTCCCATATTTCTCACAAAAGATGTCATACATTTCTTGTACAGATTTGTTGTAAAATAAGGTTCTCCAGTCAATAACTGCAAAAAGCTCATTCATTTTGATGTAATCTCCTTTCTGATAGTTCCTCCTCATGTCCTCAGTGCCTCTACTCTCAGGAAGAATGTCTTCAATGATATACTCCATCAACAACACACAGTGGTCACTCTTTCCAATTGGTGGTTCATACTCAATATTTTCAATATCCAACACATTATCTGTGAACACCAGATCAAGTAGTGATGGCTCATCCCCACCCCTGGCTCTTGTTGGTTCCATTACATGTTGGTGTAGGAAATTCCCTTGTACGCAATCTAGGAATCTTGCCCCAAAGGAGTCCTCACCACTGTGTGGGTCAAGATTTATCCAATCTATCTCTTTATGATTAAAGTCTCCCATAATCAAAATCCTACATTTTTTCTCCCGCGCCATGTTAACAACTGAGTTTATGACTTCAATCGTACCTATATGACTTTCCTCATAAATTTCAAGCCTATTTTGGTTCCTTGGTGGGTTGTATACAACAGTTATTATAATGCTCTCTGACCCAGTATTTATGCGAGCAACAAGAAATTCCCTGAACTCACTTTCTATAGCCAAGTTTATCTCTTCAACTTGAATCCTCTCACTTATGAGCAGTGCTATCCCTCCACCAGTCCTCTCAGATCTTTCGACCCTTAGTATTCTGAAGCCCTTAGGAAAAACTGTGACACTGTTTATGTCCTCACTCAACTTAGTCTCTGTAATTGCTACTATATCTGCCTTACTGTTGTGAATCCTATCTTTTAATTCTACTGCCTTACCAGCTAATCCATCAGCGTTTGTGTATAACAATCTTAATGAGGCCCCATCCCCTGATCTTCTGTCATTATCTTCTTTATCTCCCCTTTGTCTGGAAGTATTCCGTAACGAAAATTTTTCTTCTCTTCTTCATTTCTTCCATCATTTAACCTTCTTGCCTCTTGCAACAAGTTTTTGATCTTTCCCATCTCTTCCTGTGTTCTGTATCGTCTAATGAACACTTCTTTGCATTCTTGAAGGTCTTTTAGACTTTTTTTTCTCAACAATATTTCCCTACATGTCTCCCCTCTCTCAAAGGTTACTTTTGTTGGTCTCGGCTTTCCTTCCCTCGAATATTTACCTAGTTGGTGTATGTTTACAA
>JAXCGZ010000569.1:0-5000 GCA_037179515.1 Halocaridina rubra | reverse complement strand
CAACCTGACTTGTGGCTTCATTTTAGCATTTAATTCAATTCATGGCCCGAATTATATTGGGAATTGAATTAAATGCTAAAATGAAGCCACGAGTGAGGTTGGGGAATCTTTAATATGAACATAGTGGCATTCAGTTAGAATGCGTTCATTCCTAAGTATAGCAGATATAAGCTATAAGGTTGGGTTCCTTTTAACCTTCTGTGGTGTAGTGGTAGCGGCTTGACTTAGTAATCATAAGTCCTAGGTTCGAGTCCCGGTCAGGGTAAAAAAAAAAAATTATTCATGTTTTCACATATGTAATGTGCTTATTTGTATTTCATGGCCCGAATGAGATTGGGAATTGAATTAAATGCTAAAATGAAGCCACGAGTGAGGTTGGGGAATCTGTAATATGAACACAGTGGCATTCAGTTAGAATGCGTTCATTCCTAAGTATAGCAGATATAAGCTATAAGATTGAGTTCCTTTTAACCTTCTGTGGTGTAGGGGAAGCGCCTTGACTTAGTAATGATAAGTCGTAGGTTCGAGTCCCGGTCGGGGTAAAAAATTATTCATATATATATATATATATATATATATATATATATATATATATATATATATATATATATATATATATATATATATATATATATATATATATATATATATATATATATATATATATATATATATATATATATATATATATATATTTAACCAAGTAAGCACATTATATATTTGAAAACATGAATCACTTTTTACCCCGACCGGGACTCGAACCTAGGACTTATAATTACTAAGTCAAGGCGCTACCACTACACCACAGAAGGTTAAAAGGAATCCAACCTTATAGCTTATATCTGCTATACTTAGGAATGAAGGCATTCTATCTGAATGCCACTATGTTCATATTGCAGATTCCCCAACCTCACTCGTGGCTTCGTTTTAGCACGATATATGCTATAAGATTGGATTCCTTTTAACCTTCTGTGGTGTAGTGGTAGCGCCTTGACTTAGTAATTATAAGTCCTAGGTTCGAGACCCGGTCGGGGTAAAAAATGATTCATGTTTTCACATATATAATGTGCTTAATTTGTTATTTCATGGCCCGAATGAGATTGGGAATCGAATTAATTGCTAATATGAACATAGTGGCATTCAGATAGAATGTGTTCATTCCAAAGTATAGCAGATATAAGCTATAAGTTTGGATTCCTTTTAACCTTCTGTGGTGTAGTGGTAGCGCCTTGACTTAGTAATTATAAGTCCTAGGTTCGAGTCCCGGTCGGGGTAAGAAATGATTCATGTTTTCACATATATAATGTACTTAATTGGTTATTTCATGGCCCGAATGAGATTGGGAATTGAATTAAATGCTAAAATGAAGCCACGAGTGAGGTTGGGGAATCTGTAATATGAACATAGTGGCATTCAGATAGAATGCATTCATTCCTAAGTATAGCAGATATAAGCTATAAGGTTGGATTCCTTTTATTCCTTTGTGGTGTAGTGGTTGCGCCTTGACTTAGTAATTATAAGTCCTAGGTTCGAGTCCCGGTCGGGGTAAAAAATGATTCATGTTTTCACATATATAATGTGCTTAATTGGTTATTTCATGGCGCGAATGAGATTGGGAATTGAATTAAATGCAAAAACGAAGCCACGAGTAATGTTGGGGAATCTGTAATATGAACATATTGGCATTCAGATAGAATGCGTTCATTCCTAAGTATAGCAGATATAAGCTATAAGGTTGGATTCCTTTTTAACCTTCTGTGGTGTAGTGGTAGCGCCTTGCCTTAGTAATTATAAGTCCTAGGTTTGAGTCCCGGTCAGTGTAAAAATATGATTCATGTTTTCACATATATAATGTACTTAATTGGTTATTTCATGGCCCGAATGAGATTGGGAATTGAATTAAATGCTAAAACGAAGCCACGAGTGAGGTTGGGGAATCTGTAATATGAACATAGTGGCATTCAGATAGAATGCCTTCATTCCTAAGTATAGCAGATATAAGCTATAAGGTTGGATTCCTTTTAGCTTTCTGTTGTGTAGTGGTAGTGCCTTGACTTAGTAATTATAAGTCCTAGGTTCGAGTCCCGGTCGGGGTAAAAAATGATTCATGTTTTCACATATATATTGTGCCTAATTGGTTATTTCATGGCCTGAATGAGATTGGGAATAGAATTAATTGCTAAAACGAAGCCAGAGTGAGGTTGGGGAAGCTGTAATATGAACATAGTGGCATTCAGATAGAATGCGTTCATTCCTAAGTATAGCAGATATAAGCTATAAGGTTGGATTCCTTTTAGCCTTCTGTTGTGTAGTGGTAGTGCCTTGACTTAGTAATTATAAGTCCTAGGTTCGAGTCCCGGTCGGGGTAAAAAATGATTCATGTTTTCACATATATAATGTGCTTAATTGGTTATTTCAAGGCCTGAATGAGATTGGGAATTGAATTAAATGCTAAAACGAAGCCAGAGTGAGGTTTGGGAATCTGTAATATGAACATAGTGGCATTCAGATAGAATGCGTTCATTCCTAAGTATAGCAGATATAAGCTATAAGGTTGGGTTCCTTTTAACCTTCTGCGGTGTAGTGGTAAAGCCTTGACTTAGTAATTATAAGTCCTAGGTTCTAGTCCCGGTCGGGGTAAAAAATTATTCATGTTTTCACATATATAATGTACTTAATTGGTTATTTCATGGCCCGAATGAAATTGGGAATTGAATTAAATGCTAAAACGAAGCCACGAGTGAGGTTGGGTAATATGTAATATGAACATAGTGGCATTCAGCTAGAATGCGTTCATTCCTAAGAATAGCAGATATAAGCTATAAGGTTGGATTCTTTTTAAATGGTTTAACAATGGTTAAAAATCAGAAAACAGAGGTTTGCATAAATGGAGAGAAATCAGAGTGGGGCTCGATTACTAGCGGGGTACCACAAGGCTCGGTACTGGGTCCCCTATTATTCATCGTATATCTAAATGATCTGGATTCGGATATCAGTAGTAATCTAAGTAAATTCGCAGACGACACTAAAATAGCTAGAATTATAAATGGAAAAGAAGACATTCATGCTTTACAGGAAGATCTAAATGGATTATCTGAATGGTCGGACAAATGGCAAATGGAATTTAATGTTGAAAAATGTAAAGTAGTTAAAATGGGTACTATAAAAGACAATACTAGTTATAAGCTAAATAACCATGAAATCACGAGTTCTCAGTGTGAAAGGGATTTGGGAGTTCTTGTGAGTAGTAGTCTTAAGCCAAGAGAGCAATGCACAGCAGTCAGAAATAAAGCAAACAGAATTTTAGGATTTATCTCAAGAAGCGTTAGCAATAGGACGGAAAAAGTTATTTTGCAGCTCTATCTTGCATTAGTTAGGCCCCATTTAGATTATGCTGTGCAATTCTGGTCACCCTATTATAGAATGGAAATTGAATCCTTGGAGAGAGTGCAGCGAAGAATGACCAAGATGATACACAATATCAGAAATCTACCATATGAGGACAGATTAAAAAAACTTAATCTACATTCTCTAGAGAGGCGATGATTTAGGAGGGATATGATTGAAGTGTATAAATGGTTTAAAGGGATTAACAAGGGAGATATTAATAAAGTTTTAAAAATTCATGATCAAACCAGAACTCGTAATAATGGCTTTAAGCTTGATAAATTTAGGTTCAGAAGGGAATTTGGTAAAAATTGGTTTGGTAATAGAGTAGCTGATGCATGGAACAAGCTTCCTAGTAGGATAGTAAATGCCAATACCTTAGACACCTTCAAATGTAGATTAGATAGACATATGACAGAGGTAGGGTGGGTATGAATAGGTTAGTGCTTATTAGAAAAATCATAAAAAGAAAAATAAGAACATAAGAAGAACATAAGAATAGAGGACACTGCAACATGCCTACTGGCACACACGAGGCAGCTCCATTTTTGAATTGTATTTTCAGCATGTCTAACCTATTCTATTTTACTCTACTTATTTATTCTATTTTTCATTTTATGATTTTTCTAATAAGCACTAACCTATTCATACCCACCCTACCTCTGTCATATGTCTATCTAATCTACATTTGAAGGTGTCTAAGGTATTAGCATTTACTATCCTACTAGGAAGCTTGTTCCATGCATCAGCTACTCTATTACCAAACCAATTTTTACCAATTTCCCTTCTGAACCTAAATTTATCAAGCTTATATCCATTTTTACGAGTTCTGGTTTGATCATGAATTTTTAAAACTTTATTAATATCTCCCTTGTTAATCCCTTTAAACCATTTATACACTTCAATCATATCCCCCCCTAACTCTTCGCCTCTCTAGAGAATGTAGATTAAGTTTTTTTAATCTGTCCTCATATGGTAGATTTCTGATATTGTGTATCATCTTGGTCATTCTTCGCTGCACTCTTTCCAAGGATTCAATTTCCATTCTATAATAGGGTGACCAGAATTGAACAGCATAATCTAAATGGGGCCTAACTAATGCAAGATTGAGCTGCAAAATAACTTTTTCCGTCCTATTGCTAACGCTTCTTGAGATAAATCCTAAAATTCTGTTTGCTTTATTTCTGACTGCTGTGCATTGCTCTCTTGGCTTAAGACTACTACTCACAAGAACTCCCAAATCCCTTTCACACTGAGAACTCATAATTTCATGGTTATTTAGCTTATAACTAGTATTGTCTTTTATAGTACCCATTTTAACTACTTTACATTTTTCAACATTAAATTCCATTTGCCATTTGTCCGACCATTCAGATAATCTATTTAGATCTTCCTGTAAAGCATGAATGTCTTCTTTTCCATTTATAGTTCTACCTATTTTAGTGCCATCTGCGAATTTACTTAGGTTACTACTGATATCCGAATCCAGATCATTTAGATATACGATGAATAATAGGGGACCCAGTACCGAGCCTTGTGAAAGCCCGCTAGTAACCGAGCCCCTGTTCCTGGGTTCATCCAGTGAGGACGTGCTTCCAGTAGCTCTAGTCTTG
>JAXCGZ010000568.1:45000-56002 GCA_037179515.1 Halocaridina rubra | reverse complement strand
CTGTCCCAAACCTCTCCCACCCATGGGTCGGTAGGAGGGGTAGCCATCAGGAGACTCAAACAGAAAATCAAGAATATAGAGGAAATGGTTATAAGCCTTGATGATAAAATTCAGAATATGGATGGAGAAATGAAAGAGAATGAAACACTCAGAGAGCAAATAAGATCTTTGGAGGAAGTAAATAAAGCACAAGGGCAGGAGAGAAAGGAACTAGAAAAAAGAATAAAAAAGCTGGAAGGGGAAAAGAGTGAGCTAGAATCTAGACTTTCTAAACAAGAAGATAAAAACAAACAGCTGAATGACAACCTAAAGGAATTAGATGTTAGTTCACTGCTCTCTTCTGAGAGAGACGAGATTGCTGCTTGGAATGTCCAGATTAAGGAAAACATTGAACAGTTCAGAAAAGAGTTGCAGGAGCTGAATATGGAAAATGATGCCATGAAAACTTCCTTTGCTGATGCACTAAAGGGGAATGTGGCAGTAAAAGAGGCTGTAAAGGTGGTGGCACTGGAAAACATAAAAACAGTTGACTATAAAGAGACAGTAATCGAAAAAATTAAAAACGTTTTGATGGAAAGGGCAAACCCACTCATCAGACAGGCACTTGATAAGGAGAAGACAGTGGTAATCTCAGGCATAAGCGAGTCCCAGGAGCCAACATGGCAGGGGAGACTTGAAGAAAATAAAGCTAGGGTTGTAGACCTGATAAGAAAGCTTGGAGTAGTATGTGGTCCTGAGGATATTGTAAACATACACCAACTAGGTAAATATTCGAGGGAAGGAAAGCCGCGACCAACAAAAGTAACCTTTGAGAGAGGGGAAACATGTAGGGAAATATTGTTGAGAAAAAAAAGTCTAAAAGACCTTCAAGAATTCAAAGAAGTGTTCATTAGACAATACAGAACACAGGAAGAGATGGGAAAGATAAAAAAACTTGTTGCAAGAGGCAAGAAGGTTAAATGATGAAAGAAATGAAGAAGAGAAGAAAAATTTTCATTACAGAGTTCTTCCAGACAAAGGGGAGATAAAGAAGATAATGACAGAAGATCAGGGGATGGGGCCTCATTAAGATTGTTATACACAAATGCTGATGGATTAGCTGGTAAGGCAGTAGAATTAAAAGATAGGATTCACAACAGTAAGGCAGATATAGTAGCAATTACAGAGACTAAGTTGAGTGAGGACATAAACAGTGTCACAGTTTTTCCTAAGGGTTTCAGAATACTAGGGGTTGAAAGATCTGAGAGGACTGGTGGAGGGATAGCACTGCTCATAAGTGAAAGGATTCAAGTCGAAGAAATAAACTTGGCTATAGAAAGTGAGTTCAAGGAATTTCTTGTTGCTCGCATAAATACTGGGTCAGAGAGCATTATAATAACTGTTGTATACAACCCACCAAGGAACCAAAATAGGCTTGAAGTTTATGAGGAAAGTCATATAGGTACTATTGAAGTCATAAACTCAGTTGTTAACATGGCACGGGAAAAAAATGTAGGATTTTGATTATGGGAGACTTTTATCATAAAGAGATAGATTGGATAAATCTTGACCCACACAGTGGTGAGGACTCATTCGGGGCAAGATTCCTAGATTGCATACAAGGGAATTTCCTACACCAACATGTAATGGAACCAACAAGGGCCAGGGGTGGGGATGAGCCATCACTACTTGATCTAGTGTTCACAGATAATGTGTTGGATATTGAAAAAATTGAGTATGAACCACCAATTGGAAAGAGTGACTACTGTGTGTTGTTGATGGAGTATATCATTGAAGATATTCTTCCTGAGAGTAGAGGCACTGAGGACATGAGGAGGAACTATCCGAAAGGAGATTACATCAAAATGAATGAGCTTTTTGCAGTTATTGACTGGAGAACCTTATTTTACAACAAATCTGTACAAGAAATGTATGACATCTTTTGTGAGAAATATGGGAAGATAGTAGATTGCTGCATACCTGTCACCAAAGTAGGTGTAATTCATGCCAGAGAGAAATGGTTCGATAATGGGTGTAAAAGAGCTAAGGAGTGGAGAGACAAATGCTGGAAAAGGTATAGGAGGAGAAAAAACATAAATGCCTGGCAAACCTACAAAAGAGCAAGAAATGACTACCTAAGTAAAAGGAGAGAGGCAGAGAGAGACTATGAGAGGGACATCACCAGGAAGGCTAAAGAAAATCCCAAGCTTTTCCACAGCTTTATCAGAGGAAAACTGAAGGTAAAAGAACAGGTTTTAAGGCTAAAGAGAGCGGATGGAAGCATCACTGAGACGGATGAAGAGATCTGCAAAGAATTGAACAAGGAGTTTCAGTCAGTATTTACAGTAGAAAATACCCCACCCCCTCAGATTGCAGTGATAGAAGCTCAAGGGCCGGTATTAGAGAACATCAACCTTACAGCCACAGAGGTATGCAAAGCGCTGATGGATTTAGATGTTCATAAAGCTACAGGTCCTGATGACATATCCCCTCATGTGCTTAAAAAATGCGCAAACACAATATCAGTGGCACTAAGTATCATATTTAAGGAGTCACTGGAGTCGGGGGAGATTCCAAGATGCTGGAAACAAGCAAATGTGATACCTATCTTCAAAAAGGGAAGGAGGGATACGGCTCTGAACTATAGACCAGTTTCCTTGACCAGCATAGTTTGCAAAGTTATGGAGAAACTACTAAGGAAACATATCTCTCTTCACTTGGAATCCTTCAACTTTTTGTCAGTGAGGCAACATGGCTTCAGAGAAGGTAGATCAACAGTAACAAACTTATTAGAATTTTATGATGAGGTAAGCCAAATCTTACAGGAAAGAGAGGGCTGGGCAGATTGCATATTCCTAGACTTCCAGAAAGCGTTTGACACTGTTCCACATGGGAGACTTATTAGGAAGCTGCAATCAATGGCTAGAATAGGTGGAAATGTTTTGGAATGGATAAAAACTTACTTAGAAGGAAGGGAACAGAGGGTTAGAGTAAGACACTCAGTGTCTGAATGGAGAAGAGTTAGTAGTGGAGTTCCACAGGGTTCAGTTTTAGGGCCACTTTTGTTCCTTGTATATGTAAATGACCTACCAGAGTCTGTAAATTCATTCATGAATATGTTTGCAGATGATGCAAAGATTGTGAAGAAAGTAAAAAACGAGAACAATGGTAGAGAACTTCAGGAGGATCTAAATAATCTGCATGAGTGGTCAGAAAAGTGGCTAATGAAATTCAATACTTCAAAATGTAAGGTAATGAGAATGGATACAAGTGCAAGAAGGCCCAAGCTTGACTACTCGGTGGCTGGAGTACAACTTCAAGAGACAGAAAATGAGAGAGATCTAGGAGTAAACATACTGGCAGATTTGTCTCCAGAAATACATATAAATGGCATAGTAAGGGCAGCATATGCATTCTTATCAAATGTAAGGGTAGCCTTCAGGCACATGGACAAGGAAATGTTCAGAAATATTTATGTAACCTATGTGAGGCCAAAACTCGAATATGCAGCCCCCTTTTGGAATCCGCACTTGAAAAAGCACATAGCTAAGCTTGAAAAAGTTCAAAGACATGCCACGAAACTGGTGCCAGAAATACTCAATCTCAGTTATGATGAGAGGCTGAGGGAATTAGACTTACCATCACTCGAAGCTAGAAGAGTGAGGGGGGATATGGTGACAGTCTTTAAATTCCTTCATGGTTATGATAGAGTGGATAGGGATCGATATTTTGATATGGCTGGCTCTAGAACTAGAGGTCATAGTTTGAAGCTTTGTAAGAAAACTTCTTCGCAGGATGTAAGGAAATACTTTTTCAGTGTAAGAGTAGTTGATAATTGGAATTGGCTAAGCGAGGAGGTAGTTAATTCTATCTCAATCCATAGTTTTAAGGACAGGTATGATAAGTATCACTAAGTCTAAAATGGAAGCGATGAGGAGACGGGAAGATACGAGCTTTGGGCTCTTTCCCGTAAACACAATTAGGTAATCACAATTAGGTAATCACACACACACACACACACACATATCTATCTATCTACCTTGGATGTTTCCCCCTTTGATTGGGGGATAGCCGACATCAAGTAAAGAAAACAAATAGGGGGATTACTTTGCTCTATGGGCAATGACGAGGGAGCGAGCGACTGTTCAGATGGCACTGCTGGAGTGCCACAGCCCATCTGCCCGGCTCTTCCACAACCTGTGATTACCTAATTGTTTTTACGGGAAAGAGCCCAAAGCTCGTATCTTCCTGTCTCCTGATCGGTTCCATTTTACACTTAGTGATACTTATCATACATGTCCTTAAAACTATGGATTGAGATAGCATTAATACCTCCTCGCTTAGCCAATTCCAATTATCAACTACTCTTACACTGAAAAAGTATTTCCTTACATCCTGCAAAGAAGTTTTCTTACAAAGCTTCAAACTATGACCTCTAGTTCTAGAGCCAGCCATATCAAAATATCGAACCCTATCCACTTTATCATAACCATGAAGGAATTTAAAGACTGTCACCATATCCCCCCTCACTCTTCTAGCTTCGAGTGATGGTAAGTCTAATTCCCTCAGCCTCTCATCATAACTGAGATTGCGTATTTCTGGCACCAGTTTCGTGACATGTCTTTGAACTTTTTCAAGCTTAGCTATGTGCTTTTTCAAGTGCGGATTCCAAAAGGAGGCTGCATATTCGAGTTTTGGCCTCACATAGGTTACATAAATATTTCTGAACATTTCCTTGTCCATGTGCCTGAAGGCTACCCTTACATTTGATAAGAATGCATATGCTGCCCTTACTATGCCATTTATATGTATTTCTGGAGACAAATCTGCCAGTATATTTACTCCTAGATCTCTCTCATTTTCTGTCTCTTGAAGTTGTACTCCGGCCACCGAGTAGTCAAGCTTGGTCCTTTTTGCACTTGTACCCATTCTCATTACCTTACATTTTGAAGTATTGAATTTCATTAGCCACTTTTTTGACCACTCATGCAGATTATTTAGATCCTTCTGAAGTTCTCTACCATTGTTCTCGTTTTTTACTCTCTTCACAATCTTTGCATCATCTGCAAACATATTCATGAATGAATTTACAGACTCTGGTAGGTCATTTACATATACAAGGAACAAAAGTGGCCCTAAAACCGAACCCTGTGGAACTCCACTACTAACTCTTCTCCATTCAGACACTGAGTGTCTTACTCTAACCCTCTGTTCCCTTCCTTCTAAGTAAGTTTTTATCCATTCCATTAAACATTTCCACCTATTCTAGCCATTGATTGCAGCTTCCTTATGTCTCCCATGTGGAACAGTGTCAAACGCTTTCTGGAAGTCTAGGAATATGCAATCTGCCCAGCCCTCTCTTTCCTGTAAGATTCGGCTTACCTCATCATAAAATTCTAATAAGTTTGTTACTGTTGATCTACCTTCTCTGAAGCCATGTTGCCTCACTGACAAAAAGTTGAAGGATTCCAAGTGAAGAGAGATATGTTTCCTTAGTAGTTTCTCCATAACTTTGCAAACTATGCTGGTCAAGGAAAGTGGTCTATAGTTCAGAGCCGTATCCCTCCTTCCCTTTTTGAAGATAGGTATCACATTTGCTTGTTTCCAGCATCTTGGAATCTCCCCCGACTCCAGCGACTCCTTAAATATGATACTTAGTGCCACTGATATTGTGTTTGTGCATTTTTTAAGCACATGAGGGGATATGTCATCAGGACCTGTAGCTCTATGAACATCTAAATCCATCAGTGCTTTGCATACCGCTGTGGCTGTAAGGTTGATGTTCTCTAATACCGGCCCTTGAGCTTCTATCACTGCAATCTGAGGGGGTGGGGTATTTTCTACTGTAAATACTGACTGAAACTCCTTGTTCAATTCTTTGCAGATCTCTTCATCCGTCTCACAACTGCCAACTCCTCCTACAGCCCCTACCACAGGGCTACCTCTGTAAGATGCAGCCCCGTGGTAACAGCAGATGCCCATCAGAGCTGCGTCACAATCGCTCGCCACTCATTCCTATTCCTAGCACGCTCACTTGCTTCCCTCACATCCATCCTCCTATCATTCAGGGCTCTCATTACTCCATCCATCCATCCAAACCTAGGCCTCCCTCTAGTATTTCTCTCATCAACTCTCGCATTCATCACCTTTTTCAGCAGCCTTTCATCATTCATTCTTTTCCACATTACCAAACCATCTCAGAACATTCATATCTGCTCTGGCTGCAATTTCTCTCCTAACACCTGTTCTTGCTCTCACCACTTCCTTCCTAACCCTATCCAATCGAGATACACCAATCATACTCCTCATTCATTTCATTTCAAACACATTTAGTTTCCGTCTCTCACTTACTTTCATACTCCATAACTCTGATCCATACATCACAGTTGGCACAACCACTTTCTCATACAAAACTTTCTTAACATTCATTTCCAACCCTCTATTCTTCATCACTCCTTTCAATTCACCCAACACTTTACATCCTTCATTCACTCTATGACACACATCTGCTTCCACTCCACCATTTGCAGCTATAACCTAGCCTAAATACTTAAACTGATTAACCTCCTCAAGTGTCTCTCCATTCAACATAACATTCAATCCAGCGCCATCCTCATTTCTTGTACACCTCATAACCTTTCTCTTTCCCACATTCACTCGAAACTTCCTTCTCTCACACACCATTTCAAATTCTGACACTAACTGACACAGCTTTTCCTCTGAATCTGCCACCACCACAGTATCATCTGCAAACAGCAACTGATTCAGCTCCCACTCGTTATCATCCCCATCTACCATTCTCAAACCTCGACCACGCACTCGCTCATTCACCTCTCTTACAACTCCATCAATATACAAATTGAACAGCCATGGTGACATCACACATCCCTGTTTCAGTCCCACACTCACTGGAAACCACTCACTCACTTCATTCCCTACCCTAACACAAGCTCTACTGCCCTCATACAAACTCTTCACTGCATGCAACAATTTACCATTAATATCCATATAATCTCAAAACATTCCACACACACACACATATATATATATATATATATATATATATATATATATATATATATATATATATATATATATATATATATATATATATATGTATATATGTATATATGTATATATGTATATATGTATATGTATATATGTATATATGTATATATGTATATATGTATATATATATATATATATATATATATATATATATATATATATATATATATATATATATATATATATATATATATATATATATATATTAACTTTGTAAAATAAGTAGACTGAAAACCTTGACAACATTCCTAACTATCACAAATAAATGTTCGTAATTATATACTCGTATGTGTGTATAAGCAAAGCATGGTTGTATATATATGCATACATACATATACATGTACACATGCATGCACACTTTGGCAATGAGGTATGCCCATTCATAATAAAGCTACCCAAACCATTCACAGATCCGGTCTTTCTGAATGATTTGGCGTACACACAAGTATGTATGTGTAGCTTTGGTGCACATGTTATGTGCTGGGAATCCTTCTTTGCACCACCCAATTCCAAGAAATATTTGGGCGATGCCCCATAAGGACTGTGTGTGTGTATGAATGTGTATGCATACATACATACATACATAAGATTTTCGAACGTAATCACGGAAGACCATATCCAAAGGGTATTCAACCTTTTAGCTTAAACTATGAATCAGCGACCCCATATAACCGTGAGAATAGCTACGGATATAGATCATGGAGTAGTCAGCTGAAAAATTATCTTTTTGATAATGTGTCCTATCGCTCATAATATTTTAAATTTCTCCATTGCATTCTTATTAGTTTCCCTCTTTATAGTTGTTGTTATTCTTCTTATTTCTCGAACTCTACTTATTACTCATTGCTGTTCGCTTTATTGTTTTTATCTTCTTCAACCCTTTCTTCTCTTCGTTGGTTAATTCTTTTTTATTTTTTGTCTCATTCTTCTCATCCTCCTGGTTCTCATTTTTTTTCAACTTTTTTCACTTGCTCTATTCACTTGTTCTCCTTATTTTTTCTTCATCCTATTTTATTCTACTTTCTTTTTACTCTAATCAGAGTTTATGCGTAATACAGAGAGAGAGAGAGAGAGAGAGAGAGAGAGAGAGAGAGAGAGAGAGAGAGAGAGAGAGAGAGAGAGAGAGAGAGAGAAGGGCGTTGCCTTTATAATCTCGCCCGCAGCATCTGATGACCAATGAAGACCCCGCCCACATTACATGATTAATTAGGTGCTCCTCCCACTATCAATACCCAGTCACGATTTGGGCGTAGGCAGTCTCTGACACGTGTGTGAAATTCTGAATGGAAAATAATCTCATAATTATCATATAATTTGCTGGTATATTTTCTGTTATTTCCTCGGTGGAGAGAGAGAGAATCACGCTCTCTAATTCTCTGTCTCTCGTAGAGGGCGACTAAAAGGGATATATCTATGGCGGTGGACAAGAATGAAAGGGATATCCGTAATGGGGTGTCTGGAAAGAATTCCTCTGTCGTTTCTTGTGGTGTAGGAGGTGGTTAAAAGTGATATCCTTGGTACTGGAGGAAAAATTATTCGACAATCATAACCCTTGCATGACTCAAGACAGAATAAACATGGACATCTTCGACTGTGGAGGACGAGAGAGAACCTCTTCTCATATGCCCTGAAAGTCGTAGAGATTCAGCTAAAAGAGACATCCACATTGATGTTGAAAAAGTATTGCACCCACGTATACCCTGCCAGTCTTAGGAGTCAACTGAGAAGACCATATCTGATGATAAACTGATATGAATGTTTCCCTTGCATACACTGCGTGTCGTAAGAGGCTCCTGTTAATACCATCTCGGGTGAAAAGGAGAGATATTTCCACTCCTGTATTCTCAAAGTATCGTAAGAGATCCATATAAGAGATATTCTCTGTGGTAAGGGAGAGACTTTTGACAAGTAATAACTGATGTGTCAGTTAATTATAGGCATGGTATGGTAAAGTCCTATTACCTCCGTTCTTCTGTTAAAGTTCTGGCCATCCTGAGAGCATCAATTTGATATGTCGACAGGATTAAGAAAATGTACTGAGCTAGTAAATGAAAAATTATATTTTGAGAAGTTATAAGAAACTCATGTTATAAAATAATCACCAGACTAGGCCTAGTTATATATATATATATATATATATATATATATATATATATATATATATATATATATATAAATATAATATATATATATATATATATATATATATATATATATATATATCTATATATATATATATATATATATATATATATATATATATATATATATATATATATATATATATATATATATATATATATATATATATTATCTGAATCGTAGTTACTTTGGGAAGAGAACTAGCAGTATTAGATGTGTGGAGTCAATAGTGAAATTACATTAATGAGCTCAAGCTTTGGTATGGGCAAGATAACATTCCTTCAGCTCTCAGAGAGACAGATAAACAAAGAAATAGATTTTCCAAGACAACTGTTGGGTCTGCCTATGCTCATCCCAAGCTTGGGAAGCACTTCCAAGCACAGCGTTGCTTTCCTGTGCCCACACACACACACACACACACACACACACACACACACACACACACACACACACACACACACACACACACACACACACACACACACACACACACACACACATTCTCATGGTTTCAGAGAAGGAAGATCAACAGTAACAAACTTATTAGAATTTTATGATGAGGTAAGCCAAATCTTACAGGAAAGAGAGGGCTGGGCAGATTGCATATTCCTAGACTTCCAGAAAGCGTTTGACACTGTTCCACATGGGAGACTTATTAGGAAGCTGCAATCAATGGCTAGAATAGGTGGAAATGTCTTGGAATGGATAAAAACTTACTTAGAAGGAAGGGAACAGAGGGTTAGAGTAAGACACTCAGTGTCTGAATGGAGAAGAGTTAGTAGTGGAGTTCCACAGGGTTCAGTTTTAGGGCCACTTTTGTTCCTTGTATATGTAAATGACCTACCAGAGTCTGTAAATTCATTCATGAATATGTTTGCAGATGATGCAAAGATTGTGAAGAAAGTAAAAAACGAGAACAATGGTAGAGAACTTCAGGAGGATCTAAATAATCTGCATGAGTGGTCAGAAAAGTGGCTAATGAAATTCAATACCTCAAAATGTAAGGTAATGAGAATGGGTACAAGTGCAAGAAGGCCCAAGCTTGATTACTCGGTGGCTGGAGTACAACTTCAAGAGACAGAAAATGAGAGAGATCTAGGAGTAAACATACTGGCAGATTTGTCTCCAGAAATACATATAAATGGCGTAGTAAGAGCAGCATATGCATTCTTATCAAATGTAAGGGTAGCCTTCAGGCACATGGACAAGGAAATGTTCAGAAATATTTATGTAACCTATGTGAGGCCAAAACTCGAATATGCAGCCTCCTTTTGGAATCCGCACTTGAAAAAGCACATAGCTAAGCTTGAAAAAGTTCAAAGACATGCCACGAAACTGGTGCCAGAAATACGCAATCTCGGTTATGATGAGAGGCTGAGGGAATTAGACTTGCCATCACTCGAAGCTAGAAGAGTAAGGGGGGATATGGTGACAGTCTTTAAATTCCTTCATGGTTATGATAGAGTGGATAGGGATCGATATTTCGATATGGCTGGCTCTAGAACTAGAGGTCATAGTTTGAAGCTTCGTAAGAAAACTTGTTTGCAGGATGTAAGGAAATACTTTTTCAGTGTAAGAGTAGTTGATAATTGGAATTGGCTAAGCGAGGAGGTAGTTAATGCTATCTCAATCCATAGTTTTAAGGACAGGTACGATAAGTATCACTAAGTCTAAAATGGAACCGATCAGGAGACGGGAAGATACGAGCTTTGGGCTCTTTCCCGTAAACACAATTAGGTAATCACAATTAGGTAATCACACACACACACACACACATATTTTGATATGGCTGGCTCTAGAACTAGAGGTCATA
>JAXCGZ010000568.1:10000-37500 GCA_037179515.1 Halocaridina rubra | reverse complement strand
GTACGCAGTCCTCCGGGTCTGGAACCGTTAAAAATTTAAAAATTCGCTTATACGTCTGGCAGCGCAGTACGAAAAGACAGCGCGCGCATGCGTGGTCTCATTTCTGACAACCCAGTCCTGGGCGTTCAGTTTTCCTGCTCTGCTTGCCGCATTTCTTATTGTTTTAGCATGATATTAGAGCATTTCTTATTGTTTACCATGATATTAGTGCATTTATTTATACTTTCACAAATATCCCATATATATATATATATATATATATATATATATATATATATATATATATATATATATATATATATATATATATATATATATATATATATATATATATATATATATATATATATATATTTTCCATATACTTATTGTTCACTAGGATCAATTCTAACAATTATATAATTGGAAAAGTAAGGGCAAATATAACTATACCAAATTACTTTTTATTTGCGTTTACCAGTACATATAACTTACATTTGAAGGATTCTGTGAATGACAAAGATGAAACATTATTACATTATTAAATGTAAAATATTAAACTTAATATCTTCTCAGTATAAAATAATGAAAATGAAACATATTAAGATCAGTTATTGTAATATGTGAAATACAAATGACTTAAAATAAATTACATATCTATATGGGAATAAAATGCTAAAATTAAAGTTACAAACGTCGTCCTTTAAACCATTCTCTCTTGCCACGATACCCTTCCTTCGGGGGAATTACAGTATTCCTCCCGATTGCGTACAACCCCCTACGAACGTGTACGTTACCCTACGATGGGTCGGGAGCGTCGGGAGCATGGTTGGCCCAGTCGTAACGGTAAAAAATTTAAATTTCCCGTTTTCTTTGATGAGACTTACGTTTGCGTACGATCAGTCGTACGCTAAATTACACGTCCAAACTACTCTGTACGATTGCAATTACGATCTATAGGACTGCTTACGCAGACGTATGACGCACTTCCGACAGGCACAGGAATGCACCTGTCGGCTAAAAAATCTGCCGGATCTCCAAGGATTGAGCGAAGATTCCGTCGGAACGCGGTCTTAAGAGTCGGGTCGGGAGCTTTGGCTATGTGTGACGCCAGCATTAGCTAAGAAAGCATATGCTCCTTCTTCCAAAGATAAATCTACCAACACATTTACATCTAGATCTCTCTCGATCTCGGATTCCTGAAGTTCCTCTCCCGCTACAATACCCAAACTTGGACTTTCTTGCACTCATGTCCATGCTCATTACATTACATACTGAAGAACTTAATCTCTTAGCTACTTGTCTGATCACTCATGGAGATTATGCTAGGATTTCTGAAGTTTTCTTAAGAGAGACTTGGGGCAAATTTACTGATAAGAATCTCTCTCTCTCTCTCTCTCTCTCTCTCTCTCTCTCTCTCTCTCTCTCTATATATATATATATATATATATATCTATATATATATATATATATATATATATATATATATATATATATATATATATATATATATATATATAGTATATCAATTTGATAAGAATAAGTAAAATTGGAAAATCCTTGTGTGGTACTAATTTATGTTAGTGAATAAGAGAGTCGATTACACCGTAGAATAATAATATATTTTGAGCTTTATGGAACAGGTAATTATGGATGAAACAATATCTTTTAAATCCATTCGGTAATGAATTTATAAAAGAGACCTTGAAACTTTTCGAAGAAAATGCAATTTCACACACACACACACACACACACACACACACACACACACACACACACACACACACACACACACACACACACACACACACACACACACACACACACACACACACACACACACACACACACACACACACACACACACACACTAGAACTAGAGGTCATAGTTTGAAGCTTCGGAAGAAAACTTGTTTGCAGGATGAAAGGAAATACTTTTTCAGTGTAAGAGTAGTTGATAATTGGAATTCGCTAAGCGAGGAGGTAGTTAATGCTACCTCAATCCATAGTTTTAAGGACAGGTATGATAAGTATCACTAAGTCTAAAAATGGAACCGATCAGGAGACGGGAAGATACGAGCTTTGGGCTCTTTCCCGTAAACACAATTAGGTAATCACAATTAGGTAATCACACACACACATATGCATATATGAGATTCAGTTTACGTCACGGACTCCCTTTTCTGGTAAGGGCTAGGACGGTACCTTCTGTTGAAGGACTTTGGTTCAGGCAATGTGCGACAGTTGCCTGAGTGAATGCCCTTTTTTAACCTCAGACCGTGGCGGGCCTCGAACACACGAGCCGTTGAAGCAAAGTCGCGCACTCTAACACTCGGGCTCGAAGGCCAAACACACACACACACACACACATATATATATATATATATATATATATATATATATATATATATATATATATATATATATATATATATATATATATATATATATATATATATATATATATATATATATATATATATATATATATCGAAGTATTAGCTTGAAAAGATACTATTCCAATCTTAACCTTGCATATCTAATGGTGTGTTTACACTGGCTGCTGAATTAATAATAGCAACATACTACATAAAAATAACAGAACTCTTTATTCCAAGTAAGTTCTGGCATAGAAATGCCTTGCGAACTATCATAGTAGAATAAATCATAAAGTAGTTACTTTATTTTTAATTGCACTAATTCGCCATTTATCTATGAGGAGAGAGTCGCGGTGTACCATATGGTAGACCTTGTCAACTCAACAGAAGTAATTAGTTCACCATTAAATTATTCACAAGTAGAATACATTATTTTGTACAATTCGTTGGTCAAAGAGGCCTTGTATTCATGTACAGTAGGTCGTCAGAGTACAATGGTTCTTGTGCAGCACGTGACGTATTAGGAAATAATATTCTTTTTTTAAAGTTCGGATGTACTAAGTTTGTGTGGTAGAACGTAAAGTTGCAACAAACAATAGATGAAATAACTACACTCACTACTTGTCAATATTCATTCATTTTCTTAAATCTATTATTATATATTAATATATTTACGACGGATGGACACCTCTGACATATATATATATATATATATATATATATATATATATATATATATATATATATATATATATATATATATATATATGTATATATATATATATATATGTATATATATATATATATATATATATATATATATATATATATATATATATATATATATATATATATATATATATATATATATATATATATATATGTTTGTATGTATGCATGCATGCATGTATGTATGTATGCATGTATGTACACATATGCACACACAGACTTTAATTACTTTGTTATTTCTTCGTATCTATTTGAGCTTCGTATCTATTTCTCATATATATATGAGAAAAAATGGTTTATGAGATCTATCGAGGAGAGAGAGAGAGAGAGAGAGAGAGAGAGAGAGAGAGAGAGAGAGAGAGAGAGAGAGAGAGAGAGAGAGAGAGAGAGAGAGAGAGAGAGAGAGAGAGAGAGAGGGCGAGAGAGAATACTTCCAGCAGTGATGACAGATTAGCAGAAGATTAAAAAAAAACGCATAAATAAAACAGGGATTGGAGTAAATAAATGCATCAGTCACGTGGTTACCATACCCAGACAGTTATTGCAAACAGGGGTTAGTCCTCTTGGGACTCCAAATTACCCCTTTAAATAATAAATACTTCAACATGCAAAAACAAAAAAATTAAACCGAGAGATCGAAAATATATCCAATACTTCTGTAAAAAAGAACCGTACCATATAATTACACTGCTATGTAGTGTATATAACACCAGAATACACACATTTGAAGTGTATATAAGAGATTCTGTGCACTACTCGAGTATGTTTCTCCTGGTGGGCAGCACATGCGCCATCTAGCGAGTAAAGGTCGTACGTTTATAAACAAGAGATTCGGTTAGGTTAGGTTATCATGTACATTATGTTATTGACTGAATGATATGGAGAAATCTAGACATTTTTGTGTATATCTGGCAACACTGCTACATAGCGTGCATAACACCAGTATGGACGCTAATAGTGCATAGAGGCCCAGTCTAATAGACCGGCGGTCACAGACGAAATGAAATGGCCTACATGTGTCTTTATCAAACCACTTCTGCAGCCTTATGCAAAAATTAAACAGCTTACTTTCGTTTCTCCTTCGTCACCTACTGACTTGTCGTCCTGACGAGGTCGAATATCGTCGTTTTTATAACCATCTGACACTAAATAATACGACGATTACACCGTAAGCACTTGTGGACAATAGAAGACTGAACTCATTACTAGAAAAAGGGATAAGGTAACAAGAGGCAGCCTTTGGAAAGGTTTTCCACTGATTTCTCAAGATACTAAAGAGATGGTTCCATTACTACAGTAAATGTAAGAGCAGCAATTTCATAATAATAATAATAACAGCAATAATAATTATTATTATTTTTAGTGGTGGTAGTAGTAGTACTAGTATTAATAGCAGTAGTAGTAGTTCGGTTGTTAATAGATAACTTCTTATTCCGTATTAGTGGTCATATTTCTGACTCAGAAGGATATACTGCCTTATTTGAAAACAAAATATTGTCATTGTTTCATAGTTTACATGAAAGCTAAGGTACAGGCAAACTTACCCATATCAAATAATCTGAACCCATGAAAATACTGTTCCATTATTGACTCTACACATCAGGTGGCATGCTCACCATGCCTAGTGAGTTGAGAGAAGGAAAGGACCTCACATGGCAGATGATCACCTCTTTTTTTCCTTCTTACCACCAGGTGATTCAGCAGGGGTAAACTATTTTACGTGTGAACACTGGACCTCCTGGGCATGAGTCAGTCACTATATCCGGCGATCCAAATAAGGAAGCCACTATTCTCTCCATATCTCTAAATGGCTCAATGTTGGCTTAGGATTCAGACTGGATTTGTTATTACCATTCCAGAGTTCCGGGTGATCAGCTGAGTAATATTCCAAAGACTGTAGATCGCTGTTTATTTCTCTCTCGAAATGATTTGTCAGAATTGTGACTATGTCCACGAGAGAATCACCACCACAAATGTTAGCTTCGAGTTTTGGTTAATAAAATACCTTAATAGATACTAATTCAAAAATGCCCTTTAATGAGATTATCCTAAAATATAATTATTGTAGGTTCTTATACACCATGAAAATCTTTGCGCAATATTAAAAGAAGTATTTACAAATTAATTTTCTTTTTTTTTCAAAAAGCTATTTTCAATGGCTTTAAGAACGTTCTTGGAATAGTTAACCTAATCTAACCTAGTCTAAATATAAAAGTATACAGCATATTTTTTGTCTAATACTTCATAACATATACAATATGTACTGCATTTTGTTAATAAAAAAAAAGTAATTGCACACTAAAAATAAAAAATGAAAATATTTATAGCACAATCATATAATCGTTATTTTTTATAGTTATTCGACTGTTTTCTTATTATATAATATTTTAGTCCATATATTCATTTTTCTTTTATTAAAAACAAGAATTTTGACTTTCAATAAATAATGATGAGGCTATAGCAAAAGAGGCTAGACAAGCATAATAATAATAATAATAATAATAATAATAATAATAATAATAATAATAATAATAATAATAATAATAATAATAATAATAATAATAATAATAATAGAAATAATAATAATAATATTAATAATAATAATAATAATAATAATAATAATAATAATATAATAATAATAATAATAATAATAATAATAATAATAATAATAGTAAAGAAAAAATAAATTATAAAAAAGGTATTAAATGTTAGTCTTTCATTTCCCAAGAATAAAATTTTATTTTGCTTTTGAGTTCTTATGGGATTAGAAAAAGTCATTCACAACCTATATATTTTGATGCAGGAACCACACAAAAAGAAATAAAATTATGTATTATTACGACGTTTTCAAATGTTACTGTCTTTCCTTTCAGAATAAAGTGCACTTGCTAGCAATTCCGTTCTTATGCTATTAGTGTAAATGCCCTTATTTCTGCCTTGTTATTAACCTTCTACTTTTTATTCATCTTAATGTTTTCTTCGTGCCAGGGCCTGATGAGGGCAATATCCTAGCCAGTCCTGGTGTCACGCTCATAAAAAAAAAATCACTGTAGCCTTTAAATAAATTTTGATACAGTAAGCACTGACAAGATACATAAACAAAGTAATGATATCAAATATATTTTTCATTTTTGTAATAAAATGACAATTTTTACCAGTTAGTTTCGTCAGTAGTTTAACGTGCTACTGACACCTTTTAAAGACTAATACTGAAAGAAAAAATATATATGAGTAAAAATGATGACATCAAGATTGTTAATGCGCTTTCTTTGCCAGTAATAAAATTCGCAGTTCAGCACTCCATTTCTTATGACTTTATAGTACTGTCAGCTCAACTATCTATACCTTAACCACTTCAATATAACAGTTATATCTTTATCAGAAAGAATTCCCATGACATTTAAGATAAAACAAGTTAATTCTCTCAGATGAAATAATATTTATACATTTTGCCCTCTCCTGCCAATGTCAGTAAGGTGGCTACAACTATAAGAAAAAGACAGAAACTAACACTTATTGCATCTCTAATGATAATCAATTTTTAAGAGTCAAATGTTAACAAGCCAAAAAAAAAAATATCCACACAGAGCCAAAGTAAAATTACAAACTAAATAATCAAAATTCACACAGTTATTGAATAGAATACAATTCCTCTCTCTATTTGTCGATATAGTCTATTTTTACACTGGTTGCCAAACATGATGATAGCCATGACCAAAATTACCAGTAGACAATACATTATTATATGAACACACTTAAATTTCACCCAAAGATTCAATGCAATACCTTTTCAATGTGGTTTTGGTTCAAAATCTGTGATATGTTAATATATGGCCATTAGGTTTTGGAATAGATAATATGGGAAATATATTTAATTTAATACTACCTAACAAAAAATAACTCTGTTAAGAGATCTCTTATAACATCCTTCACTCTAGTGCTTGGCCAAATATGGTCAGCTTCTATTAAGTGTGACATAGAATTAAAATATGTAAAAAGTAAATCTCTAAGCTTAAGATAATTAGCTAATTTAAATATTTTGTTGTGTTCACTAAGAGATCAAAAATTGTTTTTATTAAAAAAAATATGTATGAGAAAACATGAGTTGTTTTGCTTAACTCAGAGAACAAACCAAAAAAAGCATATCCGTGATTCCCTCACCGAAAAAACTAATAATGAATGAATTCTGAGATAATAATTAAATATAAATCCTGCATAAGCTTGTAAAATACTGATCGGTTAATGACCTCAAGCTTAATAAATTGTGTAAGCAATAAATGCAATATATAAATAATAAAATGTAATCACATGAATAACCAAAAAAAAAAACAGTTGATAAAGAAAAATTATTAAAAATTATCTATACGATGTCAGGCAATATTATAAAATTCAATACTACAGTAGTACATAAATTTTCTATATGTAAACCTGTCAATACAAAATAAATAAAATAACACCAAAAAACAGTACTGAAACGATGCAAAAAAACTACAATTTGTGAAAAAAATAAACGCATTTAAATATAAACTTCAAAACAAAAGTGAATAATCTGTGATATTGATTAAAAATATATTGTCATAAAATTTGAAACTATCTGTACAGTTCATTACTGCTCTCACAACTTCTGTTACAGTTGTGGCGGTCCTGATTTTTCAAGGAAAAGAGGTTTATCTTATTCAGAAGAAATTCACAAATTGAGAAATAAAAAGTTTGTCTTTTTTTTTTTTTTTGTCTACAATATATCATAACAACTATGATGTCATTTGTTACAATTATCATAAAATCTGAAAATATTTTACTTAGCAAAGAAGAGATGTGTCTCATTTCTTTTATAACAGTTGTGACCACCCAATAACTCTGTGTGGATTAGGGCGTCATGCAAGAAAAAATATACTGCTACATCAACTAATCTTCTGATACAATTGCGGCCACCCTACTGACTTTAGTGGGTTGTGGCGTATTACATGAAAAGAAAAGTATAATGCAACTACAATTCTTCTGTTACGGTTGTAGCCTCCTCGTTAAATTCAGTGCCATAAAAAATATTGCTATATAACTGGCAAAGTTTGAAACAGGACTTGTACATAGCACAATTAAATAAATAAAAAAAACATTACGAGAATTATTGGATATGAGACAACTTAATGAGACTGGAAAATAGGTAAATAGTCTTAAAATTTTTGAAATTATAAAATAATTACTTGAAATACAAGACACTGGTACAGACAATAAGATTATATAATGGTATTAATCACATTTTTATATAAAGAGACATGAATAAAAAAAACTCAAGGTCGACTACGAGAAATGAATAATTTTACTATCATAAAAAATTCGAGAAAAAAATAAACAGCGGCTGACCCAAAAAAGAATACCTCACTCGAACACCTTGCATGTCGTATGAGACAACTAAAAGAGATAGAGAAACGAAGGAATGGCTATCTAATTCTTCTTGAATTTTGTATGCTTTGCCACAAAACAGCTGCTGGAAGGGGTGATAATCTAATTCTTCCTGAATTTTGTATGCTTTACCATAGAACAGCTGCTGGAAGGGGTGAAGAGGGGCAGGGTATGATGCACCCTTCCTGTTTTTCGTTCAGTTGTGGACCCCTTCGTAACTGCAGCAAGATATGATGTCACATTATAAAAAATAATTCAATTGGACTGTGAGTACTGCATAGGCTTTAAAAAATCAAACTCCCGCTTATGATGGTGGCTGAGTCAGAGAAAAATAATTTTATTCACTGTGTGAGAAAAATATAAAGAAGGGAATATCCAGTATCCTAGCACCGCCCCATTTAGTCGAATTTTACAACACGCAGGGGAACACAGAGGAGGTATTGTTACCTTCCCTCTTCAAGGGGACATAAGCAAATAAAATAAAAAATATATTAGTTGTTTCATAAGAAGTTTGAACAGTCTTTTCACCATTAAAATATTGTACTGGATAATTAGTTTCATGAGCCTCTGCATGTGGGATGAAGAGAAATCTTTTCCTCGGTCTTTCCTGGTAAAAGATTACACTTTTCCACAGCTTCAAATAAAAAAGTAAAAAAAAAAGGACTTTTTCCTCGGTGATTTAATGTATATGATATTTATCACTTTACCCCTTCAAGTGAAGAGAATATAGTTTTCTCCATCGTTTAAAGTAAGAGAAGATCGTTTTTCCTTAGTTTTCTTAGGGAAAGAAACATTCCTCATGCTCTCTTCACGTATATAAAAAATAATCTATTATCTTTTCCCTTCTCCTTTGAGACTAAAAATGTGTTTCCAGATGGAAAGGTAATAAAAAAAAATATTCTTCAGCCTCTTCCAGTGAAAAAAAATTTTTTGGCCTGTTTCTGAAAATGTTTTTCAACCTTCAAATGAATATATTTACTAATTGTTAAACCTCTTCAAGGAAAAAAAATGACAGAATCTAAATATTGTGTGTGAAAAAAGGATTTATCAGCCTCTTTAAGTAGAAAAAATGGTTCCAAGACCTTTTCAGAGAGAGAAATATATATATATATATATATATATATATATATATATATATATATATATATATATATATATATATATATATATATATATATATATATATATATATATATATATTCCTCCGTCCCATCAAATGACAAGAGGAAAACTTCCTCTTCTTTTTCTCAAGCAGTCCCGCAGCTCAGGGATCGCAGCGACAAGAACAACATGAAGGAAAGAGGAACCAGTCCATGAAGATGCCTCGACAATCATTCTCGGGGTCATATGCCAAGAGACGGTGCCATTTATATTTCTGTTCGCAGCCACAATCACCTCCGCACCTCTTCGTGGATGGTTTCCTGCAAAAAATATCACGAAGAAACATTCAATCTCATGGAAACTGAATTTTACTCTGCTTTAAAAAGGGTAGCCACAATCGTGGAAAAAACTAAGCAGGTTAATAAATTGAAATTCCTTTCTAGTTATGATAATCACTTGTTTATAGTCATTATTAATGTATGCTATTTAAAGTGAACTACATCAAATTAGTGATAAATTTCAGAACAGGTTGTCCTCATTCACCTATATATATATATATATATATATATATATATATATATATATATATATATATATATATATATATATATATATATATATATATATATATATATATATATATATATGAATCATTTTTTACCCCGACCGGGACTCGAACCTAGGACTTATGATTACTAAGTCGAGGCGCTACCTCTACACCACAGAAGGTTAAAAAAAAATCCAACCTTATAGCTTATATCTGCTATACTTAGGAATGAACGCATTCTAACTGAATGCCACTATGTTCATATTACAGATTCCCCAACCTCACTCGTGGCTTCATTTTAGCATTTAATTCAATTCCCAATCTCATTCGGGCCATGAAATGATCAAATAAGCACATTACATACGTGAAAACATGAATCATTTTTTACCCCGACCGGGACTCGAACCTAGGACTTATGATTACTAAGTCAAGGCGCTACCTCTACACCACAGAAGGTAAACAAAAATCCAACCTTATAGCTTATATCTGCTATACTTAGGAATGAACGCATTCTAACTGAATACCACTATGTTCATATTACAGATTCCCCAACCTCACTCGTGGCTTCATTTTAGCATTTAATTCAATTCCCAATCTCATTCGGGCCATGAAATTATCAAATAAGCACATTACATATGTGAAAACATGAATCATTTTTTACCCCGACCGGGACTCGAACCTAGGAGTTATGATTACTAAGTCAAGGCGCTACCTCTACACCACAGAAGGTTAAAAGGAATCCAACCTTATAGCTAATATCTGGTATACTTAGGATTGAATGCATTCTAACTGAATGCCACTATGTTCATATTACAGATTCCCCAACCTCACTCGTGGCTTCATTTTAGCATTTAATTCAATTCCCAATCTCATTCGGGCCATGAAATTATCAAATAAGCACATTACATATGTGAAAACATGAATCATTTTTTACCCCGACCGGGACTCGAACCTAGGACTTATGATTACTAAGTCAAGGCGCTACCTCTACACCACAGAAGGTTAAAAGGAATCCAATCTTATAGCTTATATCTGCTATACTTAGGAATGAACGCATTCTAACTGAATACCACTATGTTCATATTACAGATTCCCCAACCTCACTCGTGGCTTCATTTTAGCATTTAATTCAATTCCCAATCTCATTCGGGCCATGAAATTATCAAATAAGCACATTACATATGTGAAAACATGAATCATTTTTTACCCCGACCGGGACTCGAACCTAGGAGTTATGATTACTAAGTCAAGGCGATACCTCTACACCACAGAAGGTTAAAAGGAATCCAACCTTATAGCTTATATCTGGTATACTTAGGAATGAATGCATTCTAACTGAATGCCACTATGTTCATATTACAGATTCCCCAACCTCACTCGTGGCTTCATTTTAGCATTTAATTCAATTCCCAATCTCATTCGGGCCATGAAATTATCAAATAAGCACATTACATATGTGAAAACATGAATCATTTTTTACCCCGACCGGGACTCGAACCTAGGACTTATGATTACTAAGTCAAGGCGCTACCTCTACACCACAGAAGGTTAAAAGGAATCCAATCTTATAGCTTATATCTGCTATACTTAGGAATGAACGCATTCTAACTGAATACCACTATGTTCATATTACAGATTCCCCAACCTCACTCGTGGCTTCATTTTAGCATTTAATTCAATTCCCAATCTCATTCGGGCCATGAAATTATCAAATAAGCACATTACATATGTGAAAACATGAATCATTTTTTACCCCGACCGGGACTCGAACCTAGGAGTTATGATTACTAAGTCAAGGCGCTACCTCTACACCACAGAAGGTTAAAAGGAATCCAACCTTATAGCTTATATCTGGTATACTTAGGAATGAATGCATTCTAACTGAATGCCACTATGTTCATATTACAGATTCCCCAACCTCACTCGTGGCTTCATTTTAGCATTTAATTCAATTCCCAATCTCATTCGGGCCATGAAATTATCAAATAAGCACATTACATATGTGAAAACATGAATCATTTTTTACCCCGACCGGGACTCGAACCTAGGACTTATGATTACTAAGTCAAGGCGCTACCTCTACACCACAGAAGATTAAAAGGATTCCAATCTTATAGCTTATATCTGCTATACTTAGGAATGAACGCATTCTAACTGAATACCACTATGTTCATATTACAGATTCCCCAACCTCACTCGTGGCTTCATTTTAGCATTTAATTCAATTCCCAATCTCATTCGGGCCATGAAATTATCAAATAAGCACATTACATATGTGAAAACATGAATCATTTTTTACCCCGACCGGTAAAAAATATAAGGTTGGATTCCTTTTAACCTTCTGTGGTGTAGAGGTAGCGCCTTGACTTAGTAATCATAAGTCCTAGGTTCGAGTCCCGGTCGGAGTAAAAAATGATTCATGTTTTCACATATGTAATGTGCTTATTTGATAATTTCATGGCCCGAATGAGATTGGGAATTGAATTAAATGCTAAAATGAAGCCACGAGTGAGGTTGGGGAATCTGTAATATGAACATAGTGGCATTCAGTTAGAATGCGTTCATTCCTAAGTATAGCAGATATAAGCTATAAGGTTGGATTTCTTTTAACCTTCTGTGGTGTAGAGGTAGCGCCTTGACTTAGTAATCATAAGTCCTAGGTTCGAGTCCCGGTCGGGGTAAAAAATGATTCATGTTTTCACATATGTAATGTGCTTATTTGATAATATATATATATATATATATATATATATATATATATATATATATATATATATATATATATATATATATATATATATATATATGTGTGTGTGTGTGTGTGTGTGTGTGTGTGTGTGTGTGTGTGTGTTTACAAGTCTTAAGAGACAGGACAAATGTGCAAGGAAAATTTAGGTTGGACTGTCCTTCGATCTGTCCTAATTTCATCTCTCTGCCACAAAGTGATAAAACAAGTGAGGACGGGTCAAGGAGGAATGAAGTTCGGCTTCCTTATTTCGCTTTTTGGATGTACTCACATACTTATCAGCGGAATGATGTAACATCAATGAAAAAGATGAAAAAAAAAATTAGTAATGAGAGAGAACTGTAAAATTAAGCAAAGTTGAGTCATAATTGAAAGGATAAAGTTTAATCACTCTATCTTCTAACTATTTTCCGGTCTATGTTACGAAAGGCAGCAGTATTTTCTTAACGTAACTCTGACGATATTTTTAAGGTGAGGGAGTCAAAAATGCCAAAATATACTTTACTATCACTTAATTTCCACGGAATATAAGAAATTCACAGTTTTCTATTAATTATATTATTTTCCTAGAAGAAAAAATAACTCGTCAGTGGTAATCAAACACTTTAATTTTCATATAACGAAAAACTATGAGTAAAAAAATCTAATATTACGGAGACTATGGACTGGCACAACGTGTTCTGTGGCTAATATAATTTTTAATTCTCATCCCCGGAGGAAATAAGTATTTCACACTAACATTTTCTGCTTGTCGTAGGAAGCGATGAATATAGCTAACCCTGGCTTTGGAGAAGAGACAGTATCATACTCTTATTCACTGCGTGTGAGAGAGCCGACAATAAGGAATAAGGGAAGGGTAATAGAGCCTGGCAAATCTCTCTAGCTAAACTATTCTTTCCTACTACAAAATCACTAATAGGGGAGGCCGAGGCTGGGCAGGGGTTTGATGAAAGTGACCAAGTTTTTCCGAGCCGTAAGCACCTTGTTGACTAGGCGGGATGTGGTGCCTGCATTGTTAAAAAAGGAAATCATTAATGCGCGCGCACACACACACACACACACACACACACACACACACACACACACACACACACACACACACACACACACACACACACACACACACACACACATGAGGCAACATGGCTTCAGAGAAGGAAGATCAACAGTAACAAACTTATTAGAATTTTATGATGAGGTAAGCCAAATCTTACAGGAAAGAGAGGGCTGGGCAGATTGCATATTCCTAGACTTCCAGAAAGCGTTTGACACTGTTCCACATGGGAGACTTATTAGGAAGCTGCAAGCAATGGCTAGAATAGGTGGAAATGTCTTGGAATGGATAAAAACTTACTTAGAAGGAAGGGAACAGAGGGTTAGAGTAAGACACTCAGTGTCTGAATGGAGAAGAGTTAGTAGTGGAGTTCCACAGGGTTCAGTTTTAGGGCCACTTTTGTTCCTTGTATATGTAAATGACCTACCAGAGTCTGTAAATTCATTCATGAATATGTTTGCAGATGATGCAAAGATTGTGAAGAAAGTAAAAAACGAGAACAATGGTAGAGAACTTCAGGAGGATCTAAATAATCTGCATGAGTGGTCAGAAAAGTGGCTAATGAAATTCAATACCTCAAAATGTAAGGTAATGAGAATGGGTACAAGTGCAAGAAGGCCCAAGCTTGACTACTCGGTGGCTGGAGTACAACTTCAAGAGACAGAAAATGAGAGAGATCTAGGAGTAAACATACTGGCAGATTTGTCTCCAGAAATACATATAAATGGCGTAGTAAGGGCAGCATATGCATTCTTATCAAACGTAAGGGTAGCCTTCAGGCACATGGACAAGGAAATGTTCAGAAATATTTATGTAACCTATGTGAGGCCAAAACTGGAATATGCAGCCCCCTTTTGGAATCCGCACTTGAAAAAGCACATAGCTAAGCTTGAAAAAGTTCAAAGACATGCCACGAAACTGGTGCCAGAAATACGCAATCTCAGTTATGATGAGAGGCTGAGGGAATTAGACTTGCCATCACTCGAAGCTAGAAGAGTAAGGGGGGATAAGGTGACAGTCTTTAAATTCCTTCATGGTTATGATAGAGTGGATAGGGATCGATATTTCGATATGGCTGGCTCTAGAACTAGAGGTCATAGTTTGAAGCTTCGGAAGAAAACTTGTTTGCAGGATGTAAGGAAATACTTTTTCAGTGTAAGAGTAGTTGATAATTGGAATTCGCTAAGCGAGGAGGTAGTTAATGCTATCTCAATCCATAGTTTTAAGGACAGGTATGATAAGTATCACTAAGTCTAAAAATGGAACCGATCAGGAGACGGGAAGATACGAGCTTTGGGCTCTTTCCCGTAAGCACAATTAGGTAATCACAATTAGGTAATCACACACACACACACACCACACCACACCACACACACTCCAGAAATACATATAAATGGCATAGTTAGGGCAGCATATGCATTCTTATCAAATGTAAGGGTAGCCTTCAGGCACATGGACAAGGAAATGTTCAGAAATATTTATGTAACCTATGTGAGGCCAAAACTCGAATATGCAGCCCCCTTTTGGAATCCACTCTTGAAAAAGCACATAGCTAAGCTTGAAAAAGTTCAAAGACATGCCACGAAACTGGTGCCAGAAATACGCAATCTCAGTTATGATGAGAGGCTAAGGGAATTAGACTTACCATCACTCGAAGCTAGAAGAGTGAAGGGGGATATGGTGACAGTCTTTAAATTCCTTCATGGTTATGATAGAGTGGAGAGGGATCGATATTAGTTTTAAGGACAGGTATGATAAGTATTACTAAGTATAAAATGGAACCGATGAGGAGACGGGAAGATACGAGCTTTGGGCTCTTTCCCGTAAACACAATTAGGTAATCACAATTAGGTAATCACACACACCCTGCAATACGCATAGACATTAAACATTGTATGGCTCAATACATACGCGCATATTTCCTGATGTATAGCTTGAGAGAATTCATTTGTGTTCACAATAGCTCTGACCCGGCCTGCAGAGTTGTTGGCCCAGTACGGGGTCACAATTTCCACTTTGCTCTCGCAGGAATCCACCCTGTAAAACAAAACAAAAAATATGGATTAGGATTAATCAGCTACAGTTCTCAGGAGAAGAAAAGAATTAATAAGTTTTTTTCATTAAGATGAGGATTACTCAGTGTTACATGCACGTCCAACCTAATCAGAAATCTACGACATAAGATAAGGAATAATTAGATTTTTAGGATAAATATTAATAAATAATTCGTAAAATAAGATAAGGACAGATGTTAACATTTTATGAAGAGAAAAGACGTTTGGTATTTTTACACTTATCGAAGCGTGAGCTTATTTTCTTAGCCCGAACTCGCTATAATACTGTTCTACCACTTATCTACACATCTAACAGTGTAGTTACTGTTCCTCTTAAGGTGACGTGGACTACCATACGAGAGCCACTACTACCCTCTCCTTCTTATCAATAGGTGACTAGAGCGAAGAGAATGTGCACGAATCACCTTATTCCACAAGGTACCCACAACAGTAACAAAATGCCTAGTACATCCTAACTAGTACTCTTTGTTCCTTTGCGTCAGTTTTACGCATCCTTATCCCTTTTAGTAACCTGCTTCGACTTTTATGGAATAAAAGGCCAGACTTTATTTCTCACTCATACCAAAAGTATGTAAAGATATTTTGGTTAATAAGATGGTCTGTGGAAAAAAATTGAGAGGGTGGGAATGCTAGCCCTGCTTTCTTCTTATATAGTTTAGTTCCTGGGTTCATCCAGTGAGGACGTGCTTCCAGTAGCTCTAATCTTGACCAAACTTAGTACAATGGAGAGTGGTGGTGTTCTTTGTGCTGGTGGTGTTAGTGGTAGTGGTGTTGGTGGTGGTGTTGTTGTTGGTGCTGTTTGTGGCTGTGCTGGGGATTTGTCCTCGTCTGACGCAAGCAAACTCATTTTTAATTTAAGAAATGAGTTGGCCGCAGTCAGGCAGGAGGTCAGATCCTTAGCTGAGGAGAACAGGGATCTGAGAGGTAAAGTAGAGGTGTTAACCAGGAAGGGTCGATTGAATAATGAAGACGACTGGAAAGTTGTGAATAAGGGTTCAACGAAAATGGTTCTTAAGAAAAATGATACTTTTAGACTACAGGTTGCTAATTCATTTAGGTCACTTAGAGATGAATGTGACAGTGGCGGCAGCAATTCTTCAGGAACCATAGAGTCAGATAGGTGTACTAGCGATCGTAAAAATGGAAGTGGGAAAAGCTCTCAGGTCAAGAGCCTAGGTAAGTCTCCCAAGGTCGGAGTAACCCATCCTCCGGATAAGTCTCGTTCTTTGGTAATTGTAGGGGATTCACTATGCAGATATGTAGACAGGAAACTCAGGCATAGAGTTAGAGGAAAATATTTTTTCCCTGGAGCAGGTATGAAGAAGGTGGGTGAGTCAATAAATAGCTGGATTGAGAAAAAAGATGTTGTTTGTTTGATAGCTGGGGGAAATGACGTCCAGGATGGTAGAAGTGAAGAGCTGATTAGGTTGTATAGACAAGCCCTGGATAAGATTAGGAAAAGGGGTGCAGTTCCTGTGATGTGTGGTATTCTCCCTAGGCTTAGCCAAAGTTCAGAGTGGTGGTCTCGAGCTATAGGAGTAAATGCTAGGATGAAAGTCTTCTGTCGGGAGAATAATATAGGTTTTATAGACGGGTGGGATCACTTCACTAGTCGTAAGCATATGTATGCAAGGGATGGAGTGCATCTTTCTAATTCAGGTGTCTCGGTATTGGCTGGTATGATAGACAGAGAGGTAGGGGGGTTTTGTTAGACACAAATAATGAAATGATTAATACTTGTGCAGAGAAATTAGTCAGTAAGGGTTCAGTAAATAGTGGGTCAAATAACTGGGAGTCTAAGGATAAGAACCATTTGTTACATAGAACAAATATTAATAAAAAGAATAGCCACAAGAAGGGTGAAGCTAGAGAAAGTTTAAAAGTATATTATACAAATAGCCGTAGATTAGGTAACAAGATAGAAGAGCTGAGAGCCATAGTATGTAGTGAGAGACCAGATATAATATGCATTAGTGAAAGTTGGATTAAATTAGAAAGCAAACACCTTAAAGCTGAGTACATAATTACAGGATATAAACTTTATAATGCTGATCGTAGTGCAGATAAAAGAGGGGGAGGGGTAATTATGTATATTAAAGATAGCCTCAGAAGCTGCATTAAGTCTGGAATTAAGACAAATCTAAATTCAGAAACCTTATGGGTTGAAATTAAAAATAATATAGAAAGTCTAGTTGTAGGAGTAGTCTACAGACCACCTGATCTAGATAATATAGAGTCGCAAGTTATATACGATGAAATTTCTAAAATGAGCAGGTCAAATAGAGTTTGCATTGTAGGCGATTTTAATTTTAGACATATTAACTGGGAAACCATAACAGGTGATAGTAGCTCTAAGGAGTTTTTGGAAGTAGTAGAAGACAATTTCCTTTCTCAGCATGTACATGAAGCAACACGGGGGGTGAATACACTAGATTTAGTTCTTAGTAATAGAGAGAATATGGTTACAAATTTAGAAGTTGGTGAAAAATTGGGCAACAGTGACCATGATTCCATTAGATTTAACATAATTTTCAAGGAAACTATAAAGGAAAATAAGAATATTGTTCCAAACTTTAGAGCAGGAGATTTTGAGGGCTTAAAAACTAAATTATCTAATGAGGTATGGGAAGGGATTTCTGGGGTACAGATGTGGATAGTTAATCCAGCAGGTCAGGTCGCAGGTAGCGGATTACCTCGAAATTTGGGTACCACATGCCAAGGATTATCACAAGATAATATCAATACATTAAATTCTCTCACAGGAAAGAACAGCAGCCCGTCAGTTAATATAAATTTGGATGAGGAATATAACAATTTTGTCATGACTCTTAAGAATAGTCAGAGAGACTATATTCCCATGAAACATTGCAGATCAAGAAAAAATGACCCTAAATGGATGAACAATAGAATAAAGAATCTTATAGGTATTAAAAGAGGAATATACAGGAAACTAAAAAGAGGTGAAGAGCAGGTGAGGCAGCAATATATACAGTTAAACAGGGAAGTTAAAAAGATAGTTAGAGAGTCGAAAAGAAAATACGAAGTTCGAATAGCAGGAGAAGCTAAAGAAAATCCTAAAGGGTTTTATCAACATTATCAAACAAAATTTAAGGAAAAAGTCGGACCAATTGAAGTAGCCAATGGCCATATCACAGATGACGATAAAGTGATGTGTACATGTTTAAATGATTATTTCTTATCTGTATTTACAAATGAAAACTTGGAAAATATTCCGGAAGTAGAATCCATTTACAGAGACAGTCCCGATAATATACTTAGTTCAATAAATATTACGAGAGAGGAGGTAATAAAAGAAATAGATAAATTAAAGGCTCATAAATCTCCGGGACCTGATGGAATATATGCTAGAATATTAAAGGAATGCAAGGAAGAGCTTAGTTGTCCTCTAACTGCATTATTTAATAATTCAATAAAATTAGGATCGGTACCCATGGAGTGGAAATTGGCAGATGTGGTACCAATATTTAAAAAAGGAGAACGTGTTAAAAAGAATAATTATAGGCCGGTAAGTTTAACGTCAACAGTGGGTAAGATTCTAGAATCCATAATTGCAAATAAAATAAGGGCACATCTAGAATTTCACAGACTGATAAAACTTTCACAACACGGGTTTCTTAAGGGTTTTTCGTGCCTTACAAACTTTCTGTCTTTTTATTCAGAAGTTTACGAGGCAGTAGATTGTGACAAAGAATATGATACAATATATCTAGATTTTAGCAAAGCTTTTGATAGAGTTCCTCACAAAAGATTAGTTAAAAAGCTGGAAGCTCATGGTATAGGAGGAGCTGTGCTCAGATGGATCAAACAATGGTTAAAAGACAGAAAACAGAGGGTTTGCATAAATGGAGAGAAATCAGAGTGGGGCTCGGTTACAAGCGGGGTACCACAAGGCTCGGTACTGGGTCCTCTATTATATCATCGTATATCTAAATGATCTGGATTCGGATATCAGTAGTAACCTAAGTAAATTCGCAGACGACACTAAAATAGGTAGAACTATAAATGGAAAAGAAGACATTCATGCTTTACAGGAAGATCTAAATAGATTATCTGAATGGTCGGACAAATGGCAAATGGAATTTAATGTTGAAAAATGTAAAGTAGTTAAAATGGGTACTATAAAAGACAATACTAGTTATAAGCTAAATAACCATGAAATCATGAGTTCTCAGTGTGAAAGGGATTTGGGAGTTCTTGTGAGTAGTAGTCTTAAGCCAAGAGAGCAATGCACAGCAGTCAGAAATAAAGCAAACAGAATTTTAGGATTTATCTCAAGAAGCGTCAGCAATAGGACGGAAAAAGTTATTTTGCAGCTCTATCTTGCATTAGTTAGGCCCCATTTAGATTATGCTGTGCAATTCTGGTCACCCTATTATAGAATGGAAATTGAATCCTTGGAGAGAGTGCAACGAAGAATGACCAAGATGATACACAATATCAGAAATCTACCATATGAGGACAGATTAAAAAAACTTAATCTACATTCTCTAGAGAGGCGAAGAGTTAGGGGGGATATGATTGAAGTGTATAAATGGTTTAAAGGGATTAACAAGGGAGATATTAATAAAGTTTTAAAAATTCATGATCAAACCAGAACTCGCAATAATGGATTTAAGCTTGATAAATTTAGGTTCAGAAGGGAAATTGGTAAAAATTGGTTTGGTAATAGAGTAGCTGATGCATGGAACAAGCTTCCTAGTAGGATAGTAAATGCCAATACCTTAGACACCTTCAAATGTAGATTAGATAGACATATGACAGAGGTAGGGTGGGTATGAATAGGTTAGTGCTTATTAGAAAAATCATAAAAAAGAAAAACAGAATAAATAAGTAGAGTAGAATAGAATAGGTTAGACATGCTGAAAATTCAATTCAAAAATGGAGCTGCCTCGTGTGTGCCAGTAGGCATGTTGCAGTGTCCTCTATTCTTATGTTCTTATGTTCTTATTACTATTTCTGCTTAGATGTGGCCACCTTGTTGGATTCAGCGAGATTTAGCATTACGTTGAGAAAATATAAATAACTCAGAAATAATTGAGAAGCGATAAACAATAAAATTTGATATTTTATATGGCAGAATTTTATACTTATACATCATTAAATGTTTCCAATTTTTTTTAAGATGGATATTTTAATATAACATATGGAGTTTTTCCAGATGGAACAAGCATATCTGCGGGGGGAAATGCTCTAATGCAGTAAAAAAATAAATAAATAAAGGCTTCCGAAAAAAAGCGATAGATTTTGAAATCTAAGTATTTTGTATATAGGGATATGACTTAAATTTTCTTTCATTGCTTTGAAAGCGTCTAAGAGGAGCGAAGAAGCGCTGGGTATTATGAAGTCCAGTTTGCCTCCCGTTTCCTTTTACTGTTCATTTATGTGAAAGACTGAAAGACAGAATGAAAAAAACAAATACACAACAAATGTTGTCGTAAGAGTCAACTAAATGGGGCTGAGCGAGGGGCTGGGGTTCCCCTCCTCTGTATTGTCTCTTCCCAGAGTCAGAGCATTTTGCCTTGACTCAGCCACTCCTCTTATAAGGGAAAAATGGCTCATCCATATAGATAGATAGATTTGTTAAAAAAGAGAAATACCTTCTCTATATTGAATGGAAATCTTAATTCGGACAATTAAGAATATACAGCTTATCGTGTAACATAATTATCCAGTAAACTTTGAAAATACTATATTCAACTAGGATAACTTAGGAATTAGTAATAAAAACGAACAATACTTAATGATATAAAACAAAATAATAATATTCATGATAAAGAACCCAAATACAATGATAAATAGGGATATAATCATTGCACATCTAGACACATAAATCCACACTGTATTTAAACATTAAAAAATAAAAAAATTCATATTTTACTAATGTAACAAGTTTACATATCTGAAAAGAACTTCTTCATCTTTAATGTTAAACTGCAAGACAGGGAGAACATTAACACATAAAGGGAGACCCATTACTCCCTGTCTGAGAACTTGAATAAATCTTATTAGTAAGCAAGAGCATACAGATATTTAAAACTAAGAGCATTTTCATAAAATCAAAATCATATTCTAGAAATGGCTGAAATAACAGTCACTTCATAGTTTATAGTCATTGGATAACTCAAGAAATGTCTCACTTCTTGTTTGCTAATCTAGAGTGTGTAGTATAAGTAAAAGGGAATATGTCACTTCTTTAAAGTTTGACAACTCTATTTGAGGATACATTAAACATCTCATTTTTTAAATTCTTACAACCCCATTGAACTATCCATTAACTATCCCATACTTATGTTTTCACTACTAAATCAGACTATCCCTTAATAATTCCACTATGTTCTCACTACTTCATCGGACTATCCCTTTACTAACCTATTCTTAAGGTCACAGTATTCCATCTGATTCTTCATAACATGTGATTCAGGCTCCTCTTTAGTCATATGCTCTTCGAGCTTTTGCATTACCTTTTGGGCAGCTTTCACACCAAAGTGGCACGTCACACTTGGCATGCCACGTGCGACGTGCAACTTTGGTGTGAAAGAGGCCTTAAATCCAATGGTGGTTGTTTCAAACATTATTTATGTACACCAATCGTTGGGTGATTTACTGGAAGCGAGTAAATAACAAATCATAAAGATAATGATACTTATAAACACAAGCAAATAATTGGCCAAAGTCAGATATAGGCTAAAAAAAAAACAGTGAAAATGGAAATATCTAAAAGGGTGATACTTGTCCTATACCTCCAAAGGCTAAAAACCAGTGAAAACGGAAATAAGTAAAAGTAAGATACTTGTCCTAAGTCTATACTGGCTATAAACCAGTGAAAATGGAAATACCTAAAACTGTGCTTGAATTATGCCTGTACAGGCTAAATACCAGTGAAAACGGAAATAACTAAAAGTAAGATACTAGTCCTAAGTCTGTACTGGCTAAAAAACAGTGAAAATAGTAATATCTAAAACTGTGATTGCATTATGCCAGTACAGGCTAAAAACCACTGAAAACGGAAATATTAAAAAGTGAGATACTTGTCCTTTACCTGTACATGCTAAAAAACAATGAAAAACGGAAATACCTAGAGTAGAAATACTCGTCCTATACCTGTACAGGCTAAGAACCAGTGACATTGGAAATATCTAAAAGTAAGATACTTGTCCTATACCTGTACAGGGTAAAAACCAGTGAAAACGGAATTAATTAAAAGTGAGATACTTGTCCTCCACCTGTACAGGATAAAAACCAGTGAAAATGGAAATATCTAAAAGTGAGATACTTGAATTATACCTGTCTGAATTGTTGGGATTGGCACTGCCTGGAGGTGTGGTCTGGCGTCGGCTCCTGATATGTTTGAAGAACGATTCTCCTCTTGGGTCATCAGAATGATAGGATTCGGTGAAGATGTTAGGAACATCATCAAATGATTCCGCTGAGCGACCTTGGCGACTGAACACCCTCCCTTGGCTTTGGGAGGCCTGATGACAAAGAGGCTTTATAATTACAAGAAAAAGACAAGTCAGGTTACACCACAAACCCACACAGTAAGACGATAAGCAAGAGAAACTATATAAGCAACTGTCAATTAATAATACTAAGCATAGCTTTCCAGACACGATGCTGCTGACATGGTACTTCATTTCTACGTCTGAACATTGATGTAAAAATAAGAGTAAAACAATAACAACAACCATAACATATCCTGCAAGCAGCCACGATGCAAGATGTCTGGGAGAGGCTTTTGCGGGATGGCAGGAAGCTCTCTTTTATTGAGTCTTAAGAATCTTCAGAAATTTTGCAGGAAAAAAAATTATCCTATGGATCCTTGTTCAGATTTGATAGCTTCAACCACTACCTAACATGATATAATCATCTTTATTTACAAGACAAGACATTAATAACTGATCAATTACAAAAGTATGAGAGTCTATAAATGGCATAAAAGTATAGAAAGCATTAGAGGATATAAAAAAGATGTAAATTTATATCAAATAAATGTATAGAAATTATGAAAATATAATCAAAATCATTAAAATGTTATAGGTTACTGTACCTGCTGAAAGAATTCAATATTGTCTAGGAATTCACCGTACATCCTTCTCATGAGCGCTTTGTTATCATCGATGAATTTTTCTATTTTGTCCCTGAAACATACACAAATAGTTTTAAAAAAATGATCCAGCAAACAAACAAACAAACAAATGAACAAACAAAAGAGAAAAAAAGCGATATACAATAGAAATAAGAGTATGAAGAAAAAGGATCCTGTCTCCTTTATTGGCTTCTTTGTCTCATCATCCTCTTGGAGATTGGTGTTTAGATTTGTACTCAAAGTGTTAACAGCCCAATGCCTTTCCCGACACCAACCCAAATCTATTAATCCGGGATTGTTACCTGAGTGGTAGCCGTTGTCAGCTTAACAGATTCATTATACTATGCGACAAGGAAAAAATAAATCTAAAATAAATGCCAAATTCTATAATTCTTTTCAATCCTATTTACATTACCAATTTAGTGTGTGTGTGTGTGTGTGTGTGTGTGTGTGTGTGCATGTGTGTGTGTGTGTGTGTGTGTGTGTGTGTGTGTGTGTGTGTGGTGTGTGTGTGTGTGTGTTAACCAAACAGAACAAAATATTCCCATTTGCACTTTATGGTATATGTGAAGTAAAGTATGTAATTTCAGCAGGAAAAGTGCGCATACCAAAAGATATGTGGGGATAACAGTGAAACATTAAGTGAAGTTATTTCAAAGTCTAAGATTTGCTATCCTCACCAAAGCATTACAAATTAATTAAATTTTTTCTCTACTTTCTTCTTCTTCTTCTTCTTCTTCTTCTTCTTCTTCTTCTTCTTCTTCTTCTTCTTCTTCTTCTTCTTCTTCTTCTTCTTCTTCTTCTTATTATTATTATTATTATTATTATTATTATTATTAATATTATTATTATTATTATTATTATTATTATTATTATTATTATTATTATTATTATTATTATTATTATTATTATTATTATTATTATTATTATTATTATTATTATTATTATTATTATTATTATTATTAGTATTATTATTATTCTTTTCATCATAATAAATTTTTTTTTCTTCAAAAATTTTATTAAAATCATAAACCCACAATCTGTGGTTAAATTGCTCAATTCTATCTTTCTGATGGTGTGGGAGGGACAAGATTATATATATTATACAGCTAAAAATGACCACTTACAATCTTAACTTAACCAGGTGTACTGGTGGAATAATACCTAAAAATATATCTAAAAAAATTATAGTCTTTTAAGTTTCTCTTCCACATCGAATAATGTCTTTTACATTTCCATACTTGAAAATGCATAGCCAAATATTTAAGTAAAGCCAAATCTTACCCTCTGTTGTGTTGTAATAATGCCCAACAATATGTAATAGACCTGGCCGGGTCAACTCGACACTGAAGTCTTCCTACAGTTACGGTTCTTTTCCTACGCCTACATCTACACCGATTATTCTGGCGTATTCGTTACACATCTCTTACCGTTCCCTTACATCTGACAAATCACAACACTCCCCATCTCTTTTCCTCTTTACTCTCGGACTCGTTTTTTTGGTGCCCGGGCCCAATGAGGGCAATTTTCTTCGCCAGTTCCGGTGTCACACTCATAAGAAAATACTTCCTGTTCTTGCTTACTAGAGAAAGTGACATATATATATATATATATATATATATATATATATATATATATATATATATATACAGAGAGAGAGAGAGAGAGAGAGAGAGAGGAGAGAGAGAGAGAGGAGAGAGAGAGAGAGAGAGAGAGAGAGAGAGAGAGAGAGAGAGAGAGAGAGAGAGAGAGAGAGAGAGAGAGAGGTTCTACTGAAATTTCCAAGCCAGATACTCACGAGGGATACGATGTTCCAGCCGCTCGACAAAAGAGCTGATTAAGTCGTTTGATGCAAGGTAAACCTCTTAAGATCTCTCCTTGCACTTCCACGCCCAGTGCCAGACTCAGAGCTGTCCATAATACCTGAAAAACAAACAATACTGAAATTGCAATTGATGTGATGTGTTTTGCGTCACGGACTCCCTCTTCTATTAAGGGCTTGAACGGTGCCTTTTTTGCGAAGGACTTTGGTTTTGGTAAATGAGAACGCTACCCAGAGTGAAAGCCCTTTCTACACTAACACCGTGGTGGGTTCGAACTTACGACCTGATGAATCAAAGTCGTGAGCGTTACCACTCAGCTGAGTGGCCACAATAATGAAATTACACAAAATAATATACAATATTTCCTGGAGAGAGAGAGAGAGAGAGAGAGAGAGAGAGAGAGAGAGAGAGAGAGAGAGAGAGAGAGAGAGAGAGAGAGAGAGAGAGAGAGAGAGAGAATTTTACACAAGCATTCCGTACGCGACTAAAAGGGATAGGGTAGCTAAATCCTGGCAATCCCTTTCCCCTTTACTTTCCTTTCCTTGCTTCGAAAGCGTCTAATAGGAGCGAGGAAGCGCTGGGTATCATTTAGCCCAGTTGCCTCCCGTTTCCTTTTACTGCTCAGTTATGTGAAAAAAAAAAAAAAAAAAAAAAAAAATATATATATATATATATATATATATATATATATATATATATATATATATATATATATATATATATATATATATATATATATATATATATATATATATATATATATATATATATATATATATATATATATATATATATATATATATATATATATATATATGTATATATATATATATATATATATATATATATATATATATATATATATATATATATATATATATATATATACCTTGGCTGTCTCCCCAACTGGGGGGTATCCGACATAAAAAAAAAGAAGCAATAAGGAGATTACTTTGATCTATGGGCAATGACGAGGGAGCTAGCGACCGTTCAGATGGCACTGCTGGATGCCAACTCCCCTACTGGCCCCTACCACAGGGCTACCGCTGTAAGACACAGCCCCGTGGTAACAGCCGATGCTCATCAGAGCTGCGTCACAATTGCTCGCCACTCATTCCTATTCCTAGCACGCTCACTTGCTTCCCTCTCATCCATTCTCCTATCATTCAGGACACTCCTTACTCCATCCATCTACCCAAACCTAGGCCTCCCTCTAGCATCTAACCCATCAACTCTCGCATTCATCACCTTTTTCAGCAGTCTTTCATCATCCATCCTTTCCACATGGCCAAACCATCTCAGAACATTCATATCTACTCTGGCTGCAAATTCTATCCTCACACCCGTTCTTGCTCTCACCACTTCATTCCTAACCCTATCCAACCGAGATACACCAATCATACTCCTCAGGCATTTCATCTCAAACACATTTAGTTTCCGTCTCTCACTTACTTTCATACCCCATATCTCTGATCCATACATCACAGCTGGCACAACAACTTTCTCATACAAAACTCTCTTAACATTCATTTCCAATCCTCTATTCTTCATCACTCCTTTC
>JAXCGZ010000567.1:37500-42500 GCA_037179515.1 Halocaridina rubra | reverse complement strand
TCCCATTCCTGTAACACTCATTTAACAACCTAACCATTCATTCTACTAATCCCAACTCATGTTTTGACAAGCATTCTGCATGGCTCCCATATATATCTTCTACTTTCATTGTTTTCAGTGCCAAATGTACTTTATTTTTTTTATTTTTCTATCATTAACATCATCCAACAGAAACAATCTCTGCCAATCTGTTATCTTCCTCATTTTGCAGTTCCTTAAAATACTCAGCCCATCTCTCTCTAATCTTTGTTTTGTCAAGTAGCAATTGCCCATCTGCTCATTTCACCCTCTCCTCCCTAACAAATTCACTATTCTGTACGCTTTTCATTTCCTTCCAAAAATCTTTTAATTCCTTTTAAAATTTTCAAACAAGCATCTACACCACCTCTCGTCATCTTTCTCTTTGCCTCCCTCACCACCCGTTTCGCAAACCTCCTCTTTGCATTATGTTTTTCATTGCTTCTACATTACCTATCTTCAACCATACCTCAAATGCCTGCTTCTATTCAGCCACTTATGCACACACCTCCTCATTCCATTATCCACTACCTTTCCTTCTACTTCCATCTGTTAGTCTCCTTCCACACACTGCCTCGGCACACTTCAGAGCATTCTCCTTGAAACAAGTCCATTGTTTTTCACTCCTTCCTCTACTTTCTCTCTCATTACATTCCACACACTCCTCAGACCATCCATATGCTCACAGTTTTTCTCTTTCCTGCTCAGTTCATTCACTTTTAGCACCTCTTTTCCTTTCTCTTCTCCTCTTTCTCCACTTTTCTCCCACTCTCACTATACTTTCCACTAAATAATGATCAGATATTCCATCACAAGCTCCTCTCAATACATTCACATCCAATATTCTTCCAATCACACCCCTGTCCACCACAACAGAATCTATTAATGTTCTGCCATCCATTCTACTATTTTCTACTCTGACCCATGCATACTTGTGAAAATCTTTCTCTCTAAATATAGTATTGGCTATCAACATCTCTCTCTCAATACACATTTCTATCACTTTCTCTCCACTCTCATTCCTACCAGGTACTATATACTTCCTAATTACACCATCCAATGGCTAATTCCCTACTCAAGCACTCAAATCTCCCATCAACATTTCATTCACACTCATTCCTAATTCTTCCACACACTCGTTGAATTTCAACAAAAATTCTTCTCTTTCATCCTCACTTCTTTCACTTCCAGGGCCATATGCAATCACTCACACCCAAACTTCGCATCAAAATGCCCAAACCTCGCATCGCAGTCAAATTAAAGTTTTTATTAATTGAGTTGATACTTCCTGCCATTATACAAAACACTTATCTCTTTACTTACCAACAGAACCTCTCCCTCTTCCTCGCCCTCTCTCAACTCAAGACACCCTACTTAATACACTCCCAATTGTCACTTCACCATTCCCTCTAAACTTAGTTTCGCTCAGTGCATGCACTTCCATCTTTCTCTTCACAAACATACTCCATTTCTCCTCCATCTTACTTTTATTTACTCCACAACCACGCACATTCAGAGACTCAATTACTAAGGTTCTGGCTGGATCTCTCCTTCCAGAGTACCTCTGCATTTCATGGCTATTTGTAGGTAGCAAAATAGAGAAGAGGAGATTCCCAGTCCCCCACAGTGCCCCATTTAGTCAACTTTCACGACACGCAGGGGAACATGGAGGTGGACTTTTTTCCCCATCCCAGAGGAAAAGCTTCCCATATGCAAGGCTGGGCCATGGCAAAGCCCAGCACTCAGGAGCAATGGTTATATGGTAAACTACCCTGCCGTAATGTAGACAGAATTGACAAGAAAGTAATACAAAATAACATCTATCTACAAGAATTTTCCCAATGAGCCTTCTAACCAAAGACATGATCAATTCTGCTGCAGTAGTCTTTGATTTTCCATAGATGGTGAGGAAGTGGATAGGCGTCCTCTTTCCTTATAAATAACATTCTCCTTTTAGGTCATAATCTGGTCATCAGCAGTCTGACTTGAAATTTCAACAGGGTAATCTGTTTGATTTTCACAAGCAACAGTGAATGCTCTCCTCTCTATAGCAACCAATCATTTGTGACAGCAACTATTAACAAATGATAAAGTGTTGTTATATACCATTTTCTCCTATTCAAGCGAAGTCTGTACACAGAGAAGAGAACTTGGCAGAGATAAATCCCATTCAAGCACTCATTGATCTCATTGTACCATTTGCTGGTAGACAATCAGTTTCCATTCTATCTATTCTATCTACCTTGGCTGTTTCCCCCTTTAATTAGGGGATAGCCGACATAAAAAAAGGAAAACAAATAGGGGGATTACTTCGCTCTATGGGCAATGACGAGGGTGCTAGCAACCGTTCAGATGGCACTGCTGGAGTGCCACAGCCCATCCTCCCGGCTCTTCCACAACCTGTGTCGCTTCACAACTGCCAACTCCTCCTACTGCCCCTACCACAGGGCTACCTCTGTAAGATGCAGCCCTGTGGTAACAGCATATGCCCATCAGAGCTGCGTCACAATCGCTCGCCACTCATTCCTATTCCTAGCACGCTCGCTTGCTTCCCTCACATCCATCCTCCTATCATTCAGGGCTCTCCTTACTCCATCCATCCATCCAAACCTAGGCCTCCATCTAGCATTTCTCCCATCAACTCTCGCATTATTCACCTTTTTCAGCAGCCTTTCATCATCTATCCTTTCCACATGGCCAAACCATCTCAGAACATTCATATCTACTCTGGCTGCAATTTCTCTCCTCACACCCGTTCTTGCTCTCACCACTTCATTCCTAACCCTATCCAATCGGGACACACCAATCATACTCCTTAGGCATTTCATCTCAAACACATTTAGTTTCCGTCTCTCACTTACTTTCATACCCCATAACTCTGATCCATACATCACAGTTGGCACAACCACTTTCTCATACAATACTTTCTTAACATTCATTTCCAACCCTCTATTCTTCATCACTCCTTTCAATTCAAACAACACTTTACATCCTCCATTCACTCTGTGACACACATCTGCCTCCACTCCACAATTTGCAGCTATAACCGAGCCTAAATACTTAAACTGATTAACCTCCTCAAATGTCTCTCCATTCAACATAACATTCAATCCAGCGCCATCCTCATTTCTTGTACACATCATAACCTTACTCTTTCCCATATTCACTCGCAACTTCCTTCTCTCACGCACCATTCGAAATTCTGACACTAACTGACACAGCTTTTCCTCTGAATCTGCCACCACCACAGTATCATCTGCAAACAGCAACTGATTCAGCTCCCACTCGTTATCATCCCCATCTACCATTCTCAAACCTCGACCACGCACTCGCTCATTCACCTCTCTTACAACTTCATCAATATACAAATTGAACAACCATGGTGACATCACACATCCCTGTCTCAGTCCCACACTCACTGGAAACCACTCACTCACTTCATTCCCTACCCTAACACAAGCTCTACTGCCCTCTTACACACTCTTCACTGCATGCAACAATTTACCATTAATTCCATATAATCTCAAAACATTCCACATAGCCTCTCTATCAACTCTATCATATGCTTTCTCCAGATCCAAAAATGCAAAATACACATCCTTATCCTTTGCTAAATATTTCTCACATAACTGCCTAACTATAAAAATTTGATCTATACAACCTCTACCTCTCCTAAAACCAATCTGCACATCCGCGATTCAGTTTCCATACTTTACCTTAATGCCTGCCAGCTATACTCTACCCCTCTGTTTTCAATAAATGATGATGCAAAATGCACCATATTATTGCCACGCAACCTACTGTTGTGATATTTATAAAGACGTCTACCCTCATGTCATTAGTAACCTCCACTTATTACTTTCAGTTCTCTTTTAGAGGAAGGAGATTTTCAACTCCCCCAATTTGTTGGTCTTGATTTGTTCAATATCTAAGATGCATGTCGTTTTCAGTTCTTGAGTTAGAAATATAGAAGTGAAGTAATCATGAAAATACACCTGATGTTCATATTCAAGAACAAGTTCTCACACAGTCACATAACCAATCTCTTGTGATCTCCAACTGAGTTAGCACATCTGAAGTTTTTCCTGTTTTCACCTCTAAGTTGTAGATACTCCAAGGGAATCCCATTTTGTTAAGAATTTATACAACCATTTGTGATGATATTTAGGGGTGTAATGCTTGAAAGAGGATTTATTTATTGTGAGAATAATTTGCTTATCTGCCGACTTATCTTGTTTTGGTTTTATTGTCTTGAATTCTCCAAAACTGGATAAAATATGAACTTAATTCTGTAGAGCTTTATATATTTAGCTGAGTTTCTTCTGGGGATTTGAGAAATATCACTGTAGTGCAAGAGATTTTTAAGGCCTTAGCGATTTGAGGTAAAGTACTTGAATGGCTCTTGTGCATTCTATTTTGATGATCTGGATGAATGCCCATGTATAGCAGAACATCAGTAAGTTGCTTTATCTCATCCTTTTTGTAGAGCATAATTTGCCTTTGCCATTTCCAAATTCGCTTAAGTGTTTGTATAAAATAAGTACTTTGCGTTAAGTAGTAATGAGGCGACAGGAGAATATGAATATCCTATAGGTTTTTTTTTCAGCATTTGTAGTAGCTTATGAGCATGGATGATGTAAATTATCTAAATTTCCAATTGAAATTGATTTAGTATTTCTTATGAATTCGATGACTTCTTGTGTGAAGAACCTTTGAGACAGTGATGTAAACAATACTGTTAACAACGAAAATATTTTTTGAACTACAGGGGACTCGAACTATCTTTTCTTATATTGTTAACAACGTTTAAAAATATAGGCTCTTATATCATTATCGAAATCCGATATTAAAAATAATAATAATAATAATAATAATAATAATAATAATAATAATAATAATAATAATAATAATAATAATAGTAATAATAATAATAATAATGATGATAATAATAATAATAATAATAATAATAATAATAATAATAA